>JAUZND010035759.1:0-22012 GCA_034780555.1 Coelogynopora nodosa
ACTTTGTCGACAATAATCAACAACACAACATTGACCGGTGTTACAAGGTGCGCCCTCTATGGAACATGATGAACATACGCTTTATTCAATTTGGTGTATTTAATCAGAAACTTAGCATTGATGAGAGCATGGTGTCCTATTACGGACACAATTCCCACAAACAATTTGTCCGAGGTAAGCCGATCCGCTTTGGTTATAAGCTTTGGACAATGTGTGGCTTGAATGGATACTGTTTTGGGTCAGACATATATTGTGGCTGTCGACAAGGTCAGCGACAGGATCCACTTGGCACGGAGGTGGTACTTCATCGAGTGCAGCCCATTCTACCAGATGCTAATTCGTATGAAGTTTACTTTGATAGATTTTTTACTGGATTGGATCTTTTGACTCGTTTGGCTGACATTGGAATTCATGCAACGGGCACAACACAAAAGAATTGAATCCAGCAATGCCCATTGGAAACGGATGCCAATATAAAGCATCGAGGCAGGGGTGCTTATTTTCATCGGTTTGATGAGAGAGACCAGTTGATGGTCATAAAATGGAATGATAACAACATCGTCTACATGGCCACAAACTACGACCAAATAGAACCAATTGCTCTTGTGAATCGATGGAACCGACAGCTTCACGATAGAGTTCCAGTTGATAGACCTGCAGTTGTGGCACACTATTCATCTTCAATGGGCGGTGCTGACTTGCATGACAATTTTGTCAACTGCTATCGCATCGCCATCCACATGAAAAAGTGGTATTGGCCATTATTCACACAACTGCTCGACATGGCCACCATCAACGCTTGCTGCATTTTTCAACTAGCAATACATGCCAAGGTTCCAGCCAAGGAGATTTGCAGAACAATAGTGTGCACCTACCTGCAGTGCTTGCATGGGCAGCAGATATACCGGCTTCAACCGTGACTTCCTGCTGCACAGGTTACCGGTGTTCGCTTTGATGGCAGAGATCATCTCATCTGGAAGCGGGAGGTGCAGCGATGTTGCCAACACACCATTTGTGCAAAAAAGCCAAGGACATTTTGCCCCAAATGTGACACCAGCTTGTGTGTGGAATGTTTTGCACCTTATCATACCGCATAACTATGAAATAACTATGAAATTTTATTGTATTCTGCTTGTATTGTTGCAATATGTCTGTATTTGATTATATCATAATATTTGCAGAAACTTAACTTCTGGTGACTGGCATCCTCATACGAGGACAGCATAAATAAGCTACTTATAGTAGTACAAACATTCTGATTTTTTATATATTTTTATGTTTCCATGTTGCATGTAGGGAGTATTAATAATAATATATATTTATTTGACAATATCACAAGTTTTTCGATTTGCCAGCGTTAATGGGTTAAACTACAAATATTCATTCTAAAATTTATAATTACCAATACAAATATTCAATTGAATATAAGTGCAATCATTGACATTGTTGTTGTGCTGTGCCAATCAATATGCTTTTACAAAATTTATTAAAAACATGTCTTAAACTATATTATATAGAATACTTACATGAAAAAATGTTCCCATATTTCCTTTGATTTGTAAATTTTGATAATATTGCTGTAAAAACATTGTTCCAATTTCATTAAAGTTAGGTGGAAAAAGCGAGAAATTTAATGCCATTTTCAGCAGATATTTCAATTTTCAATGATAGCCTTCATCCGATAAAGGGGATTTATTACATGAAGAATAAATTGTTTAAATAATTTACTTAATGTTCACATAAATAATTAAAAATTATACATGTAACAAATTTAAAAAAATATATATTTAGAACTAAATATTGTCTATAAATAAAAGAAAAGATGTTAATAGTAACATATATTCACTGGTTTATTCCTTTTTCAAATAATAAAAAACCGTAAAAGATAGTACTAACATTTAATAATATATATTTTAATATTTTAAAAGTAATTTAAACAATTTTTTAAAGCTTTAGGATAAGTGTATGTATATTGAAAATTCAATTATTTAAGTCGTATCGAATTGCTTTCAAGAATATAAGTGTGACGGGAACTTCCTTAAAATTTATGAAATGTAGACTTTACATTGTAGTCATTTTATAAAACAAAAGTTACTGTATATTCTGTTCATAAAAATTTTAAAGAAAAACATTCAGAAAAAATAAGATTGACTATATATTATATATATATTATAAAATTATATATTTTTTGGTTAAATATTCTTGAATTCTTGCATGTAGTTCACTTTGAATTTCTCCTATATTGAGGTCTTCACATAGCTTTATACATATTATATGCTATATAGCTTATGGCTGATTAATGACGTCCTTGCTATTGCAACTAATTAAGTCATGATGCACACATTTGTAAATTTTTATTATCTTTTTGCCCATTGAAAACTAAGTGGGCGGTTTTCAGGTGGTTAGCGGGTTGCCAAGCGCACTATAAGAAAGTGGACACATAATTTATTTATTTTTAATTGAAATATATATAAAACACAGTAATATAAACACCCAATACTTTTTTAAATAATCGTAATACAATATTTTCATTTAGAGCGGCATCCAAGAGACCACACGCCCTTGGCCCCTTAATTATTAGGACGGCTGGCCGTGTAATTGGCTGCCAACTATATAGTTATCGGGCTGTCGATTATACACTACATTTATTACAATGGTTTTCACTTGGTGAAGTGTTGTGTTGATGCATACAACCGTATACAATTATTTTGAGGAACACTTACGCCAAATATAATTATTTTCAAAATAGTTTTGTAAAAATATCATTCAAAATAATTGGCATAATTGTCTTATAAAATCTTGACGCTGTTTTTTTTTAAATTCCGTTGTAAAAGTTTTGGTTATAAATAATGCTCTGTTTTTAAAAAAAAGACTTGTTATACCAAATCTGTCATTTTAGAAACTGACTATATACTTTAAAAAAATTTAGTTACGATATAAATCTTTTCAATTTTGTCAAAATATGCGCTATATACGGTATATATATTATAATCTCGAAAAAAGAATACTCTCACGAATAAATCTTATTCAAAAAGCATTTGTAAACCTTGACAGTTTTTGAGGCAATCATTCTTCGAGAAAATATATAAATGGGCGACTGAGAAATCCTTCAGTGTTTGAAAATTGAAAATTATATGCATATTAAGCCTATAATCATTCGTGAAAAGATGTTGTACGTGAGTTTTGAACATGACAGACACCTTTTTCCTTATTATGTGTTTAGAAGTACCAATTTAAATTTTAGTACAAATAATATGCTACGTTTATTATAGTATTTATGTTTCTGCTGTTTTGTTGTTTTTATCTCTCAGATTCGTTAGAAGATTCAGAGAACTCCCCATGACTTCAGGAGAAAGCGGTGGGATCACCCTCTCCTCCCAAGCTAGACTCTCTGGTGGGGTTTCTATCCCGATTTCTCGAGGATGCAGAGGGACATCTCCTCCCCTACAAAACTCTTTGACAATATACCTATGTCGTCGCCGGCTGGTGAAATACATTGTAATGTATATTGACCCTTGAAAATTAAGTGAAAAAGTGCAACTATTCATTATATTACAAAAGTTTATGAATTATTGTGATCCCATAATAATTATAGATGTGTAATTTATTATTTATATATGCCAACAGAGGATTTATATATGATGCCAATAGATGCCAACAGATGCCAATATGCTAATTTATGTACCGTGTACATATTAAAGTGATCTTTAAGGCAAATATATGTTCATATAATTCATTGCAAATTATTTCTTACTTATTGCAACACGGTATTACAAATGCTGAAGTGTGGGTCGGGTGATTGGCTGAAAAACTTATTTTTCTGGTAACAAAATATAATATTCGTATAATTCCGAAAAAAAATCTAGAATCTATTTTCATTATAATTTGTTTATATAGCCTATATGTCAATAGTCAATGTTCAATATTGTATTGTGCTCTATTCCTTAATCTCTCTACAGGTTTTTACCTGTTATGGTTAAACTACATTTTACCGACATGCTTAATAGTTTTCAAACTTTATTACTTGTACTGTTATAATTACTGTCGCTGGGCGGCCCCCGCTACTAAGTTCTCGCCGGGTATCGGGTTAAAAATGGGTACACTTAGTAATGTAGATGTGCGCAATATGTTTATTACTTGCTTAGAACGTGTTTGATTGATGCTTGGAAACTTTTTAATTGTACTTGAATTAAATCATTCCTTCCATTCGCCTCGATTTGTAGAATTCTATTTGACTTTGAATATAATGCTGTCAATAAAGTGATCAAGAGTTTTATTAATAAGTATAGAATCGGTTGGTCTGTCAATATAAATGGGACGACCCATTCCTTTGAGAAGGAGTATATACAATCAATCACTGCGAATACTCAGTATATATACTGACACACACACACTCATATATATATATATATATATATATATATATATCTGTCTATCATATACGATTATATTTTAAAAATGAAAGAGATAAACAGAGATCCGAAAATTTAAAAACCTTTTTTACAGCATGTTGTTCATATATAAATAATGTATCTATGTCTTAGTTTTTTTCTGTATCTTCTTCAACTGACACCAGATTATTTGTGTGTGAGAATTAAGTCTATTATTTCCATATAAAGAGAAAGAAATCAATTCTGGGAAGTACATTACTTCATTTCCCTGTATGGCAATACAAATATATATATATATATGCCAGTGGTTTGCGTGAAATGATGCGTAAACGACAAGCTGATCAAAGAAATTCCTGTAAAAAACGGCATCTCGTCCTTCAATAATCCAGCATTGCTGTCACAACAGCCACAATAATTGCTAAAATCAGAAAAAGTGCGCAAACAATGACTATATGGCAATAAATACATCTCTAATTTGATTTCGTGCGCATAGTTGTAAATTTTGACTGCTCAAGGTATACCTCAAGAAAATCCCCTACAAGAGCAATAATCTAACTTTCAAATGTCATATTTTGCATCTGATTGATTTCTCACAGTGGATTTTTGATCTAAATTGAGACGATGTAAATAATTAAGACATAGGCACAGGCCGGACGCAATATCTTCGCAAGTGAGGGGTCGGGCTCCATTTTTAGGCCACTCAGTAGCAATAAGTAAATATAAAGTACAAAACTGTTTAATACTTGTTTATGGTTTATTTTAATTAAATTAGATTGTATGATTAATTATTATATTATCGCAGATATAAAATGTACGTGAATGAATATTTATCAATACATAACTATAGAATATATAATGTTGAACAAATGAAAATAATTTGAGTTACGTTCATATTATTTGTATATATACGTAATTATATAATATAATAATGTAATTATTAATACGGTATTAAAATTAAGCTATGATAGGTAATCATTATAAATAAATGTACCTAGTTCGTATAGTAATTGATTTAATTAAAATTAAATTTAAATCACTCGAGAAAATTTTTATATTTAATTGATCAAAAAGATTCCAAAAACAAAATTGAGTTTTAATCCATTCTAAATTACAATAAACGCATAAAATGATGATCAATAACATTAAATATATATTTTTTGAATAGTATTGCCTATTTGAAATACAAATCACTATTTCTGCTAATTTGATTGTTACATATTTTCTTTTTTTTCATATTTTTTCAAATTTGCACTTAAATGACATCATCAAAACATCGATAATGAAAAAGTAAGTTTTCACAAGTATTGATTGTCACCATAATTTAGGGACAGGGTATTATGTATGTACCAAATTTTATTTTAATCAGTCAATAGGAAATATGATTTTCACGGAGGGAGGGTATAACCCCCTCCCCCAGAAGATTATCACGTGGGTATAGCAAATCACAAGGACTAAAGTGTTAAATACGTGCTGGTTTCATTTGTTCATAATTATTAGACCGATTTATATTTATCTTCAGTCGTTATGTGAAAAACTACGACTTACCGACTGGCAAAATGACTTTTTTTATTTGACAGTGTACAGTATAATCACACTTGATCGTATTTGTATGCACAAAGTTATTACATTATTGAAAAATTAAATTTTCTTATTCGCGTGAATTACATAGTTTAGGAAAAAAAATAACACAACGATAACAATTACTAATAATATCTTATAAAATATTATAAAAATAAATATATATGTATATATTTAAATAATTATCGGCTTTTAAAAATTAACTTAAAACGTATTTTATTAATATTTTTCTACAACAAGTTTCTACAGTAAATGTCATACTTTACTTATGGTACTAAAAATACAGATATTGAACAAACGTTGAATTTACATTATCAATTTTTACTACATCACGATCAAAGGAAACTATTACATTGATATATTTATAAAAAATATATATAATACATGAACAAAGACATCTATATTATATTTAATAAATGTTGGTATATTATTTCATGAATCATATAATAACATTAATAAGGTATGATAAATTGCGAATCGAGTAAAATTAGTACCTATTTATATAATAATATTTTACAATATGAAGAAAAAAAGCGAAAAAAAGTTAACAAAGAAATTAAATACTTTAAAAATTAATTACATGGGAATAGCGTTAAGAGAATTACTAAAAGACTGGAAGAGAAGCATTGGAATAAAAATATAGCTTTATCACATACAAATAATCAACACATTTCCGATCAGATATTTCTGACCACAACTTTTCCCATATATATTGAATGGGTATTAATAACGTTTTATGATTTAAAATATATTGTTTGTTGACAAGTTCTGTAGTTTGAGCAGTTAACGTTTAATGATATTATCCGACAGATATATATATATATATAACAGATATATAAAACAGATATATCACATTTGAATATGTAAATGTTTTATTGAATAATTATAAAATAAAATATTTTAAGTAAATCTATTGCATTGAGAAATTTTGATTGAAGAATATGATCACTGATAAGACGCAACTGGTTTCATATCTGGTCCCGGAGGCGTTGCTACTTGCTTTGCATGCGTTTCACAGTAGAGTTTCTCATCAATGTAGAAGTAACCGATATTGCGTAAACCCACACCACATTTGAAACACTTGAGGCAGTTTGGATGCATAGGTACACGGTTTTGAACTTTGACAAATACTCCTTTGATAAACTCGCCACAGGCTCCACAGTACATGGATGTCTGTGTCTGAGGCCGTGAAGGTCCCGCCACTCCAGGAGTCGGGGCTTGGACCGATTTGAATCCGGCCGGCCCAGCCTGTGCATCTTGCACCCGGGTCTGGAAAGTATCCGATACTTCCTGATCAGTGTATAGGCCCATTGGAGAGTTGAATTGGTTGTGCACGACACGTTTCGTTCGGCCACCTGCACTCTGCGTGACAACGTTGGCTGGCGGGTGTGCTCCAAAAGGCATAGGAGCTGCATTGTACGATGTACCTATCGGCCGCATGTCGGGCTTATTTGCGGCAAGCGATGTGTGCGTTACCATAGGTATTTCTTGGTTGTTATCAACATAATTGGTTGGTTGCATATTTCCTACCATTGGAGTTACCTGAGGTCGCCAAATGGTTTGACCCTTGCGTTCAATGACCATCGTAAAGTCATTTCCGGATCGTATGATCTCCATTTTGGCATCTTCGTGCTGCATGTAGCGCGAGCTTGCTTGATTGATCTGGATTACGAGGTCGCCGGATTGTACACCAACATGTTCTGCAAGGCTGCCTGGATTCACCTTTTGAATACTCAGCGGCATGGGTAAGTCAACACCTCCTTCCAAACGAAATCCCCATGGGTGAGAACTGTCCGGACGATTAAACTGTACTTGTATGACTTGACCTTCGGACATCGTGGACTAGCTTTTGTTTAGAAATTATACACAATGTAAAAAGTGAAGTAAATTTAGATGTATTTTTTTTAGCCAAATGGTTGAAGTTACTTGACAGAATTGCAATTCTCTGCGCGCGTTTATTCTAAGTTAGTATTATAAAGACATTTATCACAGCAGAAGGTGTAAAGGTGGTGGTACATCGTATATTGCTGACTTTATGTCCACGAGAGAGGTTGTGATATAGGTATGCTAATAGAATTAACTATATGCGAAGAATCAATAAAGCGCCCATTGAATGCCTAATGTTCTTCTCTTTCACGGTAGCAATCTTGGTAGCAATATCAGTATGCTAAGCTATCTGAGATTTTTAGGGTAAATTAGCTATATGTAGTGTATAGAATGACTGAATGCACCGAAACTCGATAGCGAGGGAGATATATTGTGCTATAGATCGTTGTACCTATTTTACAAACCTACAGAATTGCATCTCTTACAGTTTTGAAGAATATACTGTATATAGATAGACATAAAAAACCACTACTGGTTCATGCAATCGACTGTTTAAACATCTATTTATAGAAAATGTGTGTGCATAAAATGTAAAATGATGTCACCAGGCGCGGATCCAGAAATTTCACTTATGGGGGGTGCGAAGTATTAAAAAGGGCTTAATAAATATTATTTATAAACAGTTGGGGGTTTAAACAGGGGGGTTTAAATTGGGGTTTAAACAGAAAAGAGGCCACACAACAATATATGTAAAAATGGCAGACACACAAATATTTAAGGGGTCTGGGCCGGTGGCCCCCCATAAATACGCTCCTGGTCATAATATAATATATGTGAAATAACATACTTATATACGATAAACTTCTCAAAAATAAACATTTGTGTCTATATCAAAACAAATTGTTTGGTTTTGAACATTTTAATTAAACAACTAAACACAGTATCAAGTATGATAGATTTCAAAATTGTGTTTAAATGCGTAATGATAAATGCAAGCATCATAATATATATGTGTCCTTATAATTTGCACGAGAAGATGTCTACATAAAATGTTGACATTAAATTGTCACTTATATTCTTACAATTCTTGTGCACGCTCAAAAATTATCGAAAATCAAATCAAAAGTGTAAATAAAATTTTGATGTTTAAATTAACAATTTTAATATTTGGGAACTTCTAAAATATCGCGTCGTACATAAGCTGCATCGTACGCACTGCCTTAAATTCAACCCTGTTTGTTATTTTTCCACATACAGATGACATTTTTATGGATTATTTGGTTGTAAAATATAAAAATAATTATTGTCTATATATAAAGTTTAATAATTCTTATTTGATATTATAATATATATATATAATAATTCATATACAATATATGAGAGATATAAAACGAAGACTTTGTGAATTATAACCGATTCGGAATGTATTTTTTACTGACTTGGGCGTCCGCGATTTTTCCTTTAGCCGTTCATTCAGTTTTCTCTTCTCTTATTTTGTTTTGACAAATTGCATATTTATATTTTTACACATAATTTCAATCATATACGTTTTATTGTTCGTATACAGTACATGTCCTACCGAACCCACATCGTTATTCCTACTAAGTTATGTTTTTCGGAGAAATTTTAATTAGATCCCACAAAATAGAACAAAACAGAACGAAGTTCACAATAATTCGCCTAACCAGTAATTTTAAAACAATTATCATTAACAAGTAACAAGTAACAAGTAACATGAACCAGTATCATTAACCATTAATATATTTTTATTGTCGTTGTTATACATTCTTTTTAAAATATAATAATTTTCATATGTAAAAATTGAAATAAATAATTAATAAATAAAAAAATTGATTAATTAATCAATAAATAGAACAATTAGGAGACTTCATGACAACAATATTTAACACGAATAAAATATAAATCCTTATTAGTCTTAAATATTTGCTTTAAATAATCAAATTAGTAATTTTGTCCATGCGCATGGCCATGACCACCTATAATATAGATATTTTTAAATCTAACATTATCTAATTTTTAATAGCAGGACATTTTTCATAGTAGGCCTAATACTATAAAAAGCTTTTTGTTATTTATGAAGATAATGATTATTATTATAGAGTCAATAATCAATGATTTCATGGTCGTAATCATGAGTATTATCTTTGAAAACATTGGAACAATTGAAGCCATTGCATTTACAGAGCGGCGTATATGGTAGCATATTTTTAAAACAGCTACTTGTGCCTCCATTGACAGCGGATTTGCATTCGCATCTTGTCAGTTCTAGAACTGCTTTTAGGGTTGGCAGTTCTAGACACATAATAGGCATGTAACACCATCCTGAACCTGCCACCCATTTTCTTCAATGGGAGGAAGCTGTGGATGAGGTGTCGTGTAGGACGACTTATCGCGTATTGTAATGTAGTTTGTGCGGCAAATATGTAGGAGGAGGGAGCATCTCAACTTCTAACTTTCTTTGAACAAAACATGTCCGCGTGGTATTGGTAATTGAGTGGCTCCCATTTAACAATCAACATTGCATACGATTTTTTTAGAAATTTTACTTCTGATGGCAAATCTCGAGCTGTCAATATGGATTTCTCCGAGCATATACGGAAACAATCAACAGCGGGATCATTTTCAGCCAATTTAATGTACGCATTTCATCAGGTCTTTTTTGAAATACCAACAAATTTTCCGCTCCAGTCCACGCCAGAGAAATTGTGAAAATCAATGAGTCTATTGACATTTGTGAAAGGCAATATACTGAACTCGTGTTACATATAAACCAGTCGGCTAATATATGTAGGTAGAATATCTGACAGAGTTATAATGTATACTAGAATAACTGTGTATATTGTTGCCACATAAATCTGTATTAAAGAGAGCTAATGTAATATCTATTGTAGATAAGACCCCTTACTATAGTCCGATCTCTATGATATATATTAATTATAAATAGATTCGACTTTTCTGAAAACTCTAAATTTTGTCTAATATTTTGAAAATGTCTAAATAAGCTGTGGGTTGTTTGGAGGTAAACTGTTTACTATCGGAGGAATTAAAACAGTCATTAATTGATTATTGCAAGCGAGAAAATAACTTTAGCATCGTGTAAAACTATGCAAAACATTTAATTGATAAAAATTCGTTCAATACTAAAAATCATCGATTTTTATTGGTCCGAGAGGCCGTCTGGTGTGCCTGAACCCCCAGAAATGACCTTCAGACTTAAAATGTTGTTACGATACGGCCAGAAATGAATTCAGCACCACGAAAACCTACAATAAACACACAAAAATAGGTTTATTATATTAGTAAATCTAATTTTGGTGTAGGACCTTACTGGCTAAAAGCGGTCCGGTGCCGATATAAATGTGTTCCGTCCAGGAGTCTAAAAATGTGTAGGGCCTACCTCATTAATTTTCAATTTCTGACACCTAAATCTATCAGAAAATGAAAAAAACTATTTTTCTGATATCTCATAGCGCAATACAAGTTTTTCCAATATTTCAAATATCTAATCCTATCTAATATAACTTAACAAATATTTTGTACTTTAAATAAAAAATACATTGGCTTTAATGAAATCAATAATTAAACCTTCGTACGTAGACATATTTTGTAGGGTTTGCTACGTGGAGAGGGTAGTTTGTCCACTCCCCCCCTAGAAAAACAAACTTCCTATCATCCGGTTTGCTGAAATTTGGAGTTGTAACCTCAAAGATGTAACCCAAAGTTGTAAGCCCACTATCTTTGTGTAACCTATTGTATCCGGAAGACAAATCCGAACGAAATATAACCTATTTTTAAGGTCGTCAATGCAAAAGGTACCTAAAATAAACAAAAAAGATATTAAAATAATCAAATTAATTAATAAAAACAAATGTAAGGGATTTTAGACTGTCGATAAAAACGGCCAAAATACGTATACATATAAATTAATTCTGAAATATACAAAAAAAATAAAATTATAACTAATTTTAAGTAATTATTACATTCTTTAAATTGAAATTGTTTATCTTTGTTACTTGAAAACTTGTTATTTATTCCTCCGGTTGTTCCTCCGCATTAAAGTGATAACCGAAATTTGATATTATACAAATACTTTTCTAGACTTGTCGAGGTATTTTTATTTTCAAAACAATTAATCGATTAGTATTATATTTATGACCTGATTACGTCATAAACTCCGATTAGTAAAACTATGGGAAAATAACAATAAACATTGTATGCTATATATTGACCATATTAATGCTATAACCACTGATCAATGCAACCATTTTACTTGATTCTGTTTGCATCTGATCCCAGATCACAAGTATAAATGCTATTTAAGAATTATTTTAAATTGCTAGTTTTTTAATAATAAATTTTATTATTCAAGTTATAAGTACTTAAGTTATTACTCAAATTACTCAAGTTATAGTTTTTATTAATGTTGCAAGTTTTAGCTCCTAATATCATCGACAAGTATGAAAACTCAGGGGGGTATAAAATAGTTAAATAATAACACATTTTTCTGGTATGCTAAAATATTAGAAATTATATTTTCTAGTTAGATAAAAGTATTTTAGCCATTGAGTAAAAAAATCAGTCTTACATTCGTTCAATCAAATACTTAATTTATATTAAGAAAAAAATTGGCATATCCCCCCTCTCCCCCGTACGAAGGTTAAATCGATATATATTACAAATAATATGGAATTTATTGAATTATTAAAATAGACATACACATTTTAATAAGTTTATTGATGGTCAACAAAAATAATATGGTTACACTATGCTCATGAATGAAAACACAAATAACGTACGCTCATGCAAATACATACTAATATTATATACACAAATATGACATATAAAACAAACAAGTTCTTAGACATCTTAACTGAAAATAAATAACAATATTTGGATTGGTAGATATATATAAATAATTAATTAGAAAGACATTGTAACAGATCATATAATTGTAATAGATTACATAATATACAGAATAGTAAAGCTAAAAAGTATACAAAAAATTGATTGCATATAAAAATATTCTCATGAACCTTTTTACCTTGGCAAAATATAGTGCAAACAATAACTAATAGCAATATGCACTCAACTAAATCAAAATAATATGAAACATGAATTTAGTTTAAAGTGGAAACATTTATCATGGCTATTCTTGTTCACAATTGAATTAGTGGTAAAACGGATTATAAACTAACAAAACAGAGCATCACATATTTCGCATATTTGTTATGTGGAGATGCTAAATGCAAGAAATTATTACAATACATAGTTTTCATCGGAACTTCACAGATCAATTAACTTGTCAATTTTACTATTATATATGGAAGTATGAAATTCAAGTGACCTAAAATATTGGCTCGTCTTAAGCGGCTACTTGACTTAATCGAGCTCGTACTAACGGTAGTACATAAATTCTGTGTTTAGGTCAACAGTGGAAACGAATATACATGAATATAACGAGAATGTTGCCTCAGTGAAATGTCAGTTAAAAATATTACCTAGCAGCATCTTTACATTGGAAGAGGGATTCTTGCTGAATAGATTAAAAACTAAAGGATGTTGATTACTATTGTTTTATATACAGAATCAAATTTTAAAAAATCGGTAGCAAATTTTATTACAAAAATATGAGTAAATATTATTGCACATGATTATGCAGTGAATTTGAAATTATAAAGCTAGCAATCTACAAAGTAGTTAATTTAGACATGTAAAATGAACAAAGGTCGAGTTAATCTGAATTAGTGCGAGATAAGCGTGCTGAATTGGTCACATTAATTACTTGATTGTTGTATGTTCTTCTCATAGTTGGTTGAGTTCTTGGACACTGCTTGCTTGTTCTACAATAAATAAATAAAGAATCAAAAGACTCGAGAGAAGAACAGTGTGTGAGAGAAAGGGGAAATACCACTCACACAAGTGACAAGAGAATAGGAAAGAGAATATGAGGAAAACTTAGAAGTAGAAATCTAATTAAATTGCTAATTTTTTATAATATATTATATTGTAATCGATGATAAATGTACAGATCGATATGATCAGACTAATTTATGAAATCATTTTCACTGCAGTGTATCAAGAAGTGTGAGACTTTAAAGATATCAGCAGTCATCAAGTTCTGGCTAGATTATCGGTAGATTTAGTAACAACATATGAAAGAGACAACCTTTTCAACTCACAAAATTTACTATAATACAACATATAATTAAGACCGTACTCTCACAAACGCTGCGCTACAAATTCCAGGCAGATACTTTTTAGTAATCACTATATATTTATGGTTGTACTGAAGTATCAGTAACATCAAATTAATTATATTGCGAAATTACTTCAACAAGGTACTTAGGTACTATGTCATCTAGTTACATCACTATTTCGTAGATCGTACTTTGAACAATACGACACTTAGTGAGCGATTCAAAACACACTTAAAATACAAGCACGTTAATAAAATATATTAAATTTTAAAAATTAATTGACAGTTTTTAGCCCATAATTTCGTATTCTCCTTATCCGGAAATAGAAATGAGTACGATAGATGAAAATACACAATAGAATAAACAAGTAAGGAGCGAATGGAGAAAAAGCACATGTCAAGGAACTTTGTTACAATGTAACAATAATATATATTTTTTAATATCCATATGAAATTTAGTTTACAGAAGCACAACGATGTGAAAGAGGGAATTTCAAATTATCAGAATTTAATTATCTAAAAATGTTAAGGTGAGAGTAAGACTTTACGTTAAATCCTGTTAAATGTGTGGCGAAGATAAATAAATTATATAAATTTCAAAATCGTGTTCCTCTCGCATGCCTGAGAGGTAATATATCAATAGATATAATATATAACATGTATAAAATTGATGATTTGAAGTCTAATAAAATACACACTAGTTCAAACCTTTTTAAGTAACATGGACAAACTTCCAAAACGTACGTCAACGGCACCGTTCGAACCATTTTACCTTCAAGATAAAATCTTCAACTCTAACTCTATATTATTTCCTGAACAAACGTGTCTGCCAAATTAAGCGACACGCTAACAATGTTTATGGAACAATAAAAATATTTTAAAAAACCTTTTCATATTATCAGTGTAGTATTTACTAGCCTACCAGAAGAGCTTTAGACTCTCTTCTGACAAAACGATAACTAATTGTATTAAATAATATTTTGGGGACGCCCAACAACTTTTTTGCTAGCTGGAAGCAACTTTGAAATTACCGTCCAGTTTCAAGAGAGGTATTGTAAAGCTGGCGTTTTCGAATGGTCAGTAATCTTTACAGTATGGTTGCTAACTTGTGGAAAGTAATTGGATGACAGAGATTTTCTTTAAATCATATTGGTACACTTGCTGACTATTAGTCAGCATAATATGAGTTCTTTTTATGGTCTAACATTCTGAAAAGGTGCGACATTGACGTTGCCAATAAATAATTTATATTTAATAAGTAATGCATAGCAGGTAAATCATTTAGGTTTTATTGCTGGGGAACAATAACTACTGAAACTTTTAATCGATGTCATAATAGAAATGTCGCATTATTGAGTACATCAATCGTGACATGGCCATCCTTAATTCCTGTTTGAAATTACTAATAAAAATGTTAGCAAATTGAAATCGACATAAAATATTCAAAAATTGTTGTTGAAAAACTAGACGGTCCTGACGATCTGGAAACGCTGCAGGTTCAGGGTCTATCTTGCAAAATTAATAGATGATAATTACTTTGACGATCGGGTCGAAATTTTTGTTGATGAATGAATACATTAAAAACTAGAATTATTTCAATTTACTGACATTTTAAATATATCGCCATAAGGAATGCAGGATGACCACATCTAGGTAATTTAATAAGATAAAAATGGCCCTTTATCAATTAAACAAATCTACCTGCTTTGCAAAGATTCAGTAAACTGAACAAGAAGTAATCAGTAGGGTAGGACAACCCATCCCCCCTCTCCTCATAGCACAGTAGTCCTAATTAACGATCACAATTAAAATGTAAAACAACATGCAAACTAACTGATTAATAATAAATAATATACGTCTATTTGAATAAACTACTTTTATTCTTTAAACATCAAAATCAAAAAATAGTATAGCAAGGAATACTGTACAGTGAAGCCAAGCAGTCGACACGTGGGACACGTGGTATCACAGACTTTCTTCGGTCGCAAGAAACGCCATTGATACCCTGCAACAGGAGTATAAAACAGATATTATATTATTAAAATCTTTATCACCCGATAGTCCTACAGAAAATATAATAAGAACAGTATATATTAATGAATGGCTTAACATTGATGTGTTAAATAAATAAAAACAACAATACGTTGAATAAGTTAATGAGGTAAATATAAATAGGATTTAATTTTTTAACATTTGCCAGCCAGAAGAGTGTTGTATTGATAACATAAGGCTTGAAAGAGCTAACGTTAAGTGTAAATTGATACTCTAGCGAGTTGTTTAGTTTGAAGTTAACATTTTAACATACTATGGTTCAGTAAATAATCTTATCGATTGATATATTCAAATTACAGGGCGAATATGTTGCATTTAAGCCTAACAGTTAATTTATTTGACTAATTAAAGCAAAAAATACAAACGATCATTTCGAATTTGAAATCAATTAAACAAGTAATACTAATATGGAGAAAAAACATTTTTAGGTGACAATTTCTAGATGATAATATGCGCTACAAATGGACGTCCAAAATTGAAGCACATTATTCCTACATAAAAAACTTTAAAATTTAAATAAATTTTTAAGATAAAATTATTCTAAAGTATAAACGTATAAAATATATTTTGAAACAATTCGTTGTCCATTGATGTAGTATAAATAAAAAATAAAGTTAAATAGTAAATGACAAAATTCCAATACACTTTTTAATTCAACTACAAATTAAAATTAACAAAAATTAATAAAGCGATTATCAAATATTAAATGTTTAATATAACAATATACTATAAGGATAATTTTAAAATTTTATATAGATATAAATACTTGTGCAAGATAATAGTTTTGCCAATGTATTATGATGTATTACACAATATATTTTAAATTCCAAATATATATATATATATTAAATTTTAATTTTAAATTTTAAATTTTATAACCTAACAATTATACTTAGAATAAACATTTTAAAATATTTAATAAATCACAACGGTCGTATGACAAAAAAATATAATTTATTCTCAAAATTGAAAAGCAAGTAGGTAGACATAATTATTACATTATAGTCTTATTCAAATTTATCAACCAAATATGAACATCTCGTCATTGTTTTATTTAAAAATATTGATTTATGAAGAAGTTTAATCCATAAATAGGAATACAGAGTTACATTCACAGATAGGAAGACATTGACACCGCCTATAAAACCAGTACAATTAAACACCCGACTTTGCACCAACATCGAGTTTATAACAAAAACAACACAAGAACAACAATACCTACTAATATCAACGACAGGAGAACATATAACTAACAGACATTAAACGAGAATCAACACAGAAATAGTTATTTTCTCGAGTGTAAACTTGGAAGGAGTCAAATATTGGTAACTACATGCGAACGTAGTACAAAACAATTACTATCTTTTAAATAACGAGCAATGCTAGAAAACCGGAACACAAGATTATAATTAAATGGAATGGAATGGTTAAATCTATAAATAGTACTTAAAATAGTTAAAATCAAGAATACCAGCAAATATAATATATCGGTTAATATAGAAGAGAACAAGAATAAAATAAATAGTTAGTTGGAAGTGAAAACTAACACATTATGACAATATAGAGCTTTATTATTTCACTAAAACTTTTGTATTTAGTAAACGGTATAGTAAATCTATGTAGCGCTATAACATGACACTGTAGTAGCATAAAGCGAGACAATAACAATAGTGTCTCAGGTTACCATCATGTCAAAAGTGGATATAATGAATAAAACGTTATTGAAATAAATATAATATAGGCCCTACTGTCTTCATTATTAGATACTAGGCCTACTTGAGGGAGATATCTAGTAATCGGGATTAGTGTGTATTGCGGTATCTTCTACAACTCAGAGAAACATACGTGATTTACCTGTGACGTCCGAGTAGTTATTCATATGTGTTCTATAATAGTTAGGAAGAGGGGAAACAATATTGAGAACACAATACAGCATTATAGAATGAAACGAACACTGTTTAATCATGTTACGATCATTATATTATATGAGAGTGTAATAAAAAGGGCTTTTTGGCATTAAGTATTTTAATCAATATCAATCATTCCATTGTATTAAAATCTCCAGTAGCCTGTTTATAACTAAATAATGTGACATTATATTCAAATAAAAAGACATATTTAACGGAATGTAAGAAGTTATTATATTACAATAATGGAATATATATTTGGAATTTAATATATCAAGTGTCTATGAGAAATTTATAATAATACTCTTGATTACAAGTTTCGGCTCATTATACATTATACTCATTATCCTAGCTATAAACAAAATAATTATTTAAGGACTGTTCAGTTACGTTTCGTAGATATGTTTTGTGTGGATAGATTTTGTCAATCGCTTTGGAAAATGATCAAATACGAACAATAATTTTTGAACGAGAACTAGTTATGTTAACAATACTGATTAAATCCCTCTAAAATCGTTGCTACAGAATAACAGCCACTGCAACACAGGTATTAATAAAGTGATTAAAAATCGGGAAATATTCCAATTCCCTGAGTGCCTCGAACTAAAAGTCGTTCGGGACCTTTGAAAACAATATGAGTATCTGAACACAGTTCTCAATTAGTTTAGTTATAACGGATACAGTTTAGAAGAATCAAGTTTGCTAACTTCATCCGGCCATGCTAAACATTCATTTCAACCAATAAAAACATGATAGTCCTGTACTAGTGAAGTTAGCTCAAAATATGTGTTTCGATATAGATGGATCAATATAAAAAAATCATAATTATGGCATGCGCCCCAGCATGCGCCCCTACTACTAT
This sequence comes from Coelogynopora nodosa, assembly GCA_034780555.1. Classification (NCBI taxonomy): domain Eukaryota; kingdom Metazoa; phylum Platyhelminthes; order Proseriata; family Coelogynoporidae; genus Coelogynopora; species Coelogynopora nodosa. The sequence goes on from JAUZND010035759.1 coordinate 18,835, forward strand.
TCTCATCTATCAACAGGTTTGAAGAAGAATCAGAAGATCGATATTTTAATCCGGAAACACCACAGCTCGGTATAGCAGCACACACCAGCATCAGAGTCAAGAGCCAGGCAACAAGGAGTGGACGGACGGACGGACGGACAACTGCAGCTCTGGCAGGTTCCCCTTACCTTGGCGATGGGCGAGATGACCACGCTGACCAGCAGGGTGGCCAACTCCAGCCGCTCGCAATGCTGATTGCTGAGTGGCACCGAGCGCAGGCCGGGCCGCAGGGCACCGACGGGGAACACGGCCTGGCCGATGACGTTGGTGTCGCCGCCGAACTTGTCCTCCGAGCAGTAGGTGAACCGGATGAGGGAGGAGGCGGGCTGCATCACGCTGAACTGGACCGTCGAGTGCCAGGTCGTGAACAGGTTCATCTCGCCTGTGGAGTGGCGGGTGGAGGGGTTATACTATTGTATCTAATACAAGCAAAGGGAGCAATCTGAATCGAATTTGAAACATGCGGGAACATGCCAAACAATTTTGTAACTAGGTACTTATTATATGCAATGCAGTTGCGGACACTCCCACATAATGTGCACATAAAAATATTTTAACCTTTTTAAGATCTGCATTATTGACTAAATGGAGTCAATAGCTTTATTGAATAAAATAGACGGAGATTTTTTCATGAAACTGGTGATCGTGGAAATATATAATAAATATGATCTGATCTGATCAATTGACTTAGATTACTATTTACCAGTACACCTTAGTTTTAGGTAATTAATACGACTACTTACTAAATATAATGAAAAATGAAGATGGCTGTCTGAATCTAGGGCATCACACACGCATAGACATCGGATAGCTACATATCCGATTTATATGCGAACACACGTACAAACTAAGTATTTGTTGTTTTGTATTGGAATTATAAAAAGACTAACAAAATATTTTTTTGTTTTAAATTGTTGGTTTAATTTTCCAGAAATTTGAAGAAAAAAATCAATATTGACGCCAAATAAAACGATTTTGTGCAGTGATGTTTTTTTAACCAGTGGATGAGTTACGTTTACAAAATATAAAAACATGGTCACTATCCTATTTGTCACTTTATTGAATTTTGGTTAATGTGATTGAGGGCAAAATTCCTTCAAAATACATCAATAATCGTGAAGGTAATACTTCACTCGAAACGCAAACATTTATTTTAACGCAAACGTTAATTTTACAACAGAGAACGCTACAGTTATATAATTATAATAATAATTTTATTTCATTTTAATGCAATAAAATCATAAGAACAATGCGCGGCCATCTAATTATATGATCATAATACAAATTAAAATATTGTTCATCAGATCCTACACACTATAGAATTGTCGAATTCATTACAAATGAACATAATATAATAATATATTGTGTGGTAATGATTGATTTGAATATGATGATAAACAGTGCCGACCATTATGACCCCAGCCACGGCATGTTACCTGTCGAAACTAAAATTGGGTTAATTAAAGGCAGTTTATAGCCTCTCTGAAATTAAGGTGATTTGGGGAAACACTGAACCATTTATTTAGTACTGACTAAGGGTCTCTGTACTAACAACTTACATCTTAACCAATTTAACCGGATGGAACACCGCCTAGAAAAAACACACATATATATATCTCTGCGGTCACCTTTGGGCCTCCGCCGGAACTTAACATTCCTCTCGAGTGTGTTGCCGGCTATCTCGACCTCGATGCAGGGCTTGGAGGCCTTGGGCATGTGTCGGAAGGCGAGGATCTCGATGTTGATTCGTGACGCATCGCTGGTCCGCCCGACAGTCACAGTCGGGGGCTGTCTGTCGTTCTCACTGATCCAGGAGTTGGACATACTGCTCTCCTCCTCCGGGGTCGCGTTCAGCGAGGCGAACTCACTCGTGCCGGCGCAGTCGCGCTGTGTGAGGGAGGGGGGGGGGGGGTGCATGTGGGTGTTGGGGGAGGTAAGGGGAGGGGAGCAGTGACGTAATGTCTAGGCAGCCGAGTGATTTTTGTATAATAAAATTCCTGATTTTTCTAGAATTAACTTTGCAGGATATTTTTTTCTGGAGAAACGACATGACTATTTGTCCAAATTGTAAGTTTTCGTCATAATTTCGTGACGAATAAATCTGTTTATGACAGATCGGAGAAGCTTGTAGTAATTTTCCTCAAAAAATGGCATATTTGGTGCCTCAGTATTCTAACTATTAAACAAATAGCATATCATATCGAAAAATAACATAATTTTTAATATATTGTTTTGTCCACTGGTCCACTAATCATGATATTGAATTATTTAATATTAACAGTCCGAAAAATAAAATTATTAATGTTACAAGCATATAACTGAAACTGCAATTTTACGATTTTTGTTTAATTGAAAAAATGCAGAACTTTTCAATAAAATTCCAGGATTTCCAGCACCCGATCAGGCTGCCCTCAATGTGAAGTTCGTCCTGCTATTATTTCATGAAATATGACATCTGATATAAGCTGCACCAGAAAAAATAAAGTTTATTTTATAAAAAATAGGTTTGGTATAGTAATCTAACAAATGAGCAAGACCTCAGTTAAAAGTAACTTTATATAAGCATATATTTTTATTAATCCTGAGAAGTCGTATTCCACTTCTTAAAAAGCTTTGTCCGTACTAATATGCATGTGTAAAATATCAGTTCTGTGTGTGAACATTGAAATCTACAATAAAGAAAGAATATTCAAAAGCGTGAACATCAAAATTGTAATATAATAAGCGATATAATCTGTTACGGAATTAGTCTATTGATTCTAATAAAACTTCATTTATTTCGTAAGAGCCTTATATAATAATTTGCAATGTGTTGATGAAAGGATAACGTAATGTATTGATGCTTTTCAGTATTAAGAATTTAATTTAATTGAAATAGAAACGTTGTTCTAAAATTTGTAACATATCAATTCTATCGTATTGTTTACAATGTTGTAAAGTCAATGTTAATAGTATTGTGAAGCATGGATCGTTTAGTAAAAGTCTGTTATACTATTAACTAATATCAATAACATTCTCTGGAGTACATTTTTTATATAGAAATTGGTTTAATAGTAGTAGGGAAGGAGCTCCTCTACTCCACCCCCCCCCCCCCCGCCCACGCACCGAAACCGAAACCGAAACCCCCCCACGCCCGCCC
>JAUZND010035770.1:0-22011 GCA_034780555.1 Coelogynopora nodosa
GCCTTCTTCTAATCAGTAACAGTAATGCGACATCTTCGGCTTCCATAGTTAAAATGTTTATATTTTGTAGGTTTCCTGTTTTTATATCAAAATTTCTAAAAAGATTTCCGCGTCGCGTCGCGCATGGTAGGCGTCATTTACCGCGTCGTGTCTCGTCGCGTCGCTTTCCATCGCGCTTGGTGGGCACAGGCCTTTAAAGCTCAGACATACTCTCGCCGGGGCACAGACATAGGTCAGCTGGCCATAACAAAGTATACACGCACTGTGGACAGTAATATAGAGTTGTGTTAGCAATTGGTTTATTTCATGAAATAAGAACTTTGTTTATCGGAATTGGAAAAGGAAAACATTATAGAGATATTCCGATTCATGAGATTTGTAATCGTCTCGGTAAGGAAGTCTGCAGAGCATTACCCCTGTTTCACGCACTGAGGGGTTGCGATACCACATCTCCGCTACTTGGTATTGATAGATAAACCTCTATGCCTGAAATCATTCAAGTATTCTTGTCGGTGTTAGATAACACTAAAACTTTTACTTTTGAGTCGCCAGCCATATCCTCCCTTGAGCGATTATGTGTTATAATGTACAATAAATCATTTATCTCTGAAACACTGATGAATGATGCACCCTCCATGCAGCTATTTTCTAATGGTACTAAACACTAGAGACCCTTCCTTCTACCAGCGCTGCTTTCTTTGAGTATGTCAGTCGGTACATTCTTCAAGCCTGCTTATACTTATAGAAGCAATCCCTATGCAAGTAATTCCTGATAATTATTCATGGGGTGGAAGTGATGACAAAATCAAACAATGGGTATCGTACTGGACCACACGCCCTGATGCTAGCACAGCCTGTACTTTCCTTATCCATTGTGGCTGTCAGAAAGGCGGCCGTGGTAATTGCAAATGTTGTGTTAAGTGTTCAGCATTGTATGGCTGACGAGAAGGATGTACAAATAATAATGGAGAAGATGATTAGATGAATGAACTCATTTTCCATGTATGTGTCTGTATTTATCTAATTAATTAGGATACATTTATTGTATTATCACATTTTGTCAGCCATTTTGAGTTGATTTAATTCCCAGTAGTGCACATATGTCATTATTGATGAGACGGTTTACAATTAGCCTATTCCCACATTTACTCTATTAGTTTATTCCCCCCCCCTTTGATGTACTTTGTTGTACTTTGATGTGTGTATTTTTGTATTATTTGCATTTTTGATTTATCAACCAATACATGACAGATAAGATTTCACTAAATACATAAATAAATTTCTCATTTTTCAAAACCAATTACCATTTTCAACCATGGGTATTTTACAACTTACATGAGCATTATTTACGTTAAAGAAGTTTTAGCGTTTCCGCTTATTTTCGAATTACGGACGTCTTTGATTCTCCATTTATGGCCACCAGGTCAGGGGGCTGCTAAAGCATATTTACCATTTTCAAACGATTTCGCATGACGGACATATGTGATTTGGCGATTACGGTCACCAGGGGACAGATATCAATTATCTGTCGGCAGATTTGGATTCCTCATATCCAAATTAGGTTAAAACCAAAACCTCATAATATTGCCCAAAAAGTGAAGGTAGATTTGAGTTATACCTCATGCTATTTGACTAAATCAATTAAGGGAAAATGTCACATTTTATATCATGAACAGACTGCTGCCTCGGAAAGACTGTGGGGATAAAAGACAGCCTCAAATATGACAAAAATCTTATTACAAAACTTATATCTTATCGTTTTTTTATGCTCACGTGACTTTTATATTTATTTTAAATAATTGTGTCCTTATGTTTTGCCCCTGTGTATAGCTGCTTGAAGCGCAAACAGTGAGCGCTATCTTCCAGGACAACGTTCAGCTGTGCAGTGAACTGAACGAGAAGGTGGTCCAACACTTTGTCCGGTGCATTGAGACTCACGGCCGCCACGTCAACTATCTCAACTTTCTGCAGACAATAGTCAAAGCCGACAATGTCTACATACGCAAGTGTCAGGACATGGTTATGGCAGAGGTAGAATAAACACAATAACATATGTTCATAATAATATAAGTAGTACCTTTATAAAGTAAAGGTAAATAATATATTTATTCTATCATATTTTATTCAGAAATCGTTTTTATTCAATTAATTTATACGTTTTTATATACTGTATTGCCTAACCTTTATTTCTAAAACTACATATTCATATTATCCAACATTGCATTGGTAGACTTATTTGAGAATATATATGTCATCGTTTATTTTATGTTAGCGAATGGGGAAGTGTGAGAAATATTAAGGAATTTTAAACACTGTCAAAATGTCCGTGAAATGTCAAGTAAAAAAAGGGTTTTCCAATATAGAGTATCAGAGAATTTAAAATATGTCAAAAAATTTGTTTTAAAGTGACATAATATATATCTATATATAGTGCTCTTTATTTTACATTTAGCTATTTATTTTTTAAATATGGCCTGTCCCATAATTATTATTCTACATATTACATTTAATTGGCTCTCTTTAAATCTTTTGACTGGTAATGGTATCCCTTTATGCCTGTCATATAGACTATATTATAGTCACAGATTTTAAAAAGTCTAAAAGTCTATGATTATAGTCTATATTTGAATTAATAACATGTTATGTTAATATTTGTTTATTGTGTTATTGAATATGAAATCTATAAGATAGAATTCGATTTTTTCTAAGTAGACATAATTTTCGAGATAAAATTTGGGTAAATGTCAAATAATTCGATTTTACCAATCAAAATGAAGCCTTGTACAGAGAGAATGAACCATTATTTTCTATCAATTAAATCGTAGAATGAGTCATCATTTCAAATATTAATTAAATTGTAGAATGAGTCATTATTTTATATCGATTAATTAGTAGAATTAGTCATAATTTCCTATCAATTAATTCATCCCTATATACCTACTCCTGGGGGGCAGCTAATCAACGTCGGCGAGGAGGTCCTTCTCTTCTACAATGACACAGCCCTGTTCAACCAGCTGGTTGAGCTGATGCGCTCTCAGCGCTCCAGACTGGAGGCCAACGGCCCGCTCCAGTATCACATCCGGTTGGTGAAGCTGCTGGCCTCGTGCACTGAAGGGAAGAATGTGTACACCGAGATCAAGTGCCACTCCCTCCTCCCGCTGGAGGACATCGTCCACGTGGTGGTGCACGCGGACTGTCTGCCTGAAGTCAAGGAGAGCTATGTCAACTTCCTCAACCACTGCTACATCGATACGGAGGTGGAGATGAAGGAAATCTATACCAGTAATCACATGTGGAGCCTGTTCGATAACTTCCTTGTTGATATGGCTATTGTAAGTGACTTGGGTTGGTGGGGGGATTCAATATACTGTTATAAAAGTGCATTTCTTAAAGACCCTCGAAGCTCATAGAATTCAAAACTGTATAGCGGAAGACGACTTATGCAAGTTTCAAATTTGAGAGAGCTTTTCAAGCCGTAATTTTTCAATAAGTTGAAGGAATTTATTCTATTGTCTCTCGCCTTTATCATTTAAAAAAAATTAAAAAATTGTTTATACGACGTAATAATTGGTTCAATTAAAATATTGTTTTTTAAAAAGAGACACATATTCCTATATGAATTTCATGCAAGAAATATTATCGGAGTCAAATTACTGAAAAACTACATGAAAATGGATGAGGTGAGGCTTCCTACAACTTTTGGCCAATATGACATGACAGCTTTTATTATAAAAAGAAAAATTCGCGATTGTGAAATGTAATTTCTTTCTACTGATGACAATATCCGCAACTTTCCAATTTTTGGCAACGTAGTTTTTTTTGTTAAATCAAATTAATAATTCAATTAATTCTGGCTTTGGTTATTACACTGGAAAAAAAATCACAACTAGTTTTCGAAATTCACAACTTTAATTGTGAAATGAATACAATTTTACAAATTAATTTGTGAAATTAGACACATAGTGATATGTTTGTAAAATCACAATAATGATAATTTAAAATCACAATACTTTTAAACTTTTGAGAATTGTGAAATCGTTGAGACTATATTTTTGTGAAAACACAAATCATTGTCTATAACGATGTTGTGATATCACAAAATTTGTAAACAAATTGTTTTACCCTTCGATTTCACAACTTTATTAACAATGAAAATTCGGTTTATATTATAATTAATATATAATAGGTACTAAGTACATAACATCGATTTTGTTTTTGTATGTAAAGGGAAATAGATGTCACAGCTTTTAGCTATGAAATGACTTCCATAGAATGATATACATATACTGTATTTCCTATATACTTCTATAGATATTATAGTAATAAGGTATTGCATGCTATAATAATGCTAAGCTAATCAACTTGTCTATATGACGTATATTAGACTAGATGACACTAAAAAGATTCAATACTGATTACACCATTTTTTTTGTGTTATCACAATTTTTTTTTAACAGTGATATTATAATATATAATTTTATAAATCTCTATATGACGATTTTTAATACATTTATAGTTTATTATTATATATTTTAATGATTAAAAACATATTTTTGGAAACCGGAGTAGCACAAGCATTTCGTTTGAGATTGTGTTGGGTAATTGCAATATTGAACTCGTTTTATTAAAACATTAGGTTAAATTAGTTATATAGATTATATATACATGTTATTATTTATATGTATTGTATAGGCCTTTGTTATAATTCTTCTGTTAATATACGACTTGTAATTATATTAATAAATTGTCACATATTTATTCATGTATACATATATATATGTATGTTATATTGAAGCATTTCTATCACATCTTCTTTCATTTGGTCATATCTATTATCTCAATAATTCATTTGCGCAAATGTTAGATATTTCGCTAACATTCAGTTTTGCGATCTAATATCTAGAAACTCTTTTTATTTGAATACCTTTTGTTGTAAACATATTATACGTTCATAAAAATTATTTAAAGTATAATTATAATTAAATAATAATATATATTTTTTATCATATATATACAAATTTTCATCCAATCAAATATTGTTTCTGTGATTAAGGTTCTACCTCTAAAAAGTATATAACTAATTTTTTAATTTTTTTAATTAATCGTTTCTCCCAATATCTCAGGTCTCTAATGCACCTCACAATCGAGAACATGCCGACATTATATTGGAGAATTATGTTACTAATTGCGTCATGACTGTGATCAGCACATTCTTTAATTCACCATTTTCGGAACAAAGTACCTCGATTCAGGTATGGAAGCACATCGATATCGATTTTTCGTATATCTTATTTTTACCTAAATATCCAATTTGTGCCTTACGGCGGTTGTGAGAAATATGAGTCATACACGACTTTGCGAGGCAACATAAATTATACTTCAGTTGCGCAACGCTTAAATAGGTATTCTTCAAAGCTATTTTTAACAATAAAAAGTTTATCGATCAAATTTTATTTTGCTTCATTCAAATCTTAGTAAAATGTTACATTTATTTATACTATAGTTAAATAATGAACGAATTGTATTAATATAAAATTAATTACATTAATTACACCTTGCCTCGCGAAACTGGTGCATGACTCATCGTTTTCGTAACCATCATATATATCAGGATAATGTTAGATTGTACATCTACGAGTGAAAAAAATATATATATATATATATGTGGAGGCAGACCGATTTCTTTATATCATCGTATGAATTTTATATTAACAATTCTATTTACAGTATACTATTATATACATATACATATATACATGAATTTTTTGTATATAATGCCTAGATATCCAATGTATGCCATATAATGTTTCTGAGAACGATGAGTCATGCACATTACCGCGAGGCAAAATATGATAGTAATAATTATTGTGTACCTCTTAATTAGTCATTATGCAAACCTATTTTGAGCGATAACAAGTTTATCACATCAAATGTTATTATACACCACTGAAATCGTAGTAAGATAGTTACATTTATTTATACTATAGTTAAATAAAGTCATACTTTCATTAAGAGAAAATACTACATCACGTTTCGACATAATTAGCCTAATTTGGCTACACACAACTACTACAATATGTATATTGCCAATATTATGTTGCTTATACTTGACTCGCGCCACTGATATGACTCATGGTTTTCGCAACCGTCGTATATAATAGGGAGAGTAAGGAAATCTCTCTATATATATATTTATTGAAAGTAATATGAACTTATTTGTTATATCATGATTTGTTTGTTTCAATTTTAGGAACAGTACCTACTAATTATGGTAGCTATACAACAACAAATCTAGATTGTTCGACTGTTTGTATTTAACATGTTAATTCGGATCTAATAATTAACCCTGCAATGTTATGTAATGTTCTGCTCTGCTTTTTTTTCAAAAAATGTGAAGGGCTATATTTAACCTACGTAAATATTACAACCAATGTAACACTTTTCTATTTTTTGATAACCCTTTTCCACTAAACGCAGCGCTGTGTATTTTATTACCAGCCATCCTTAATCGGCATTTTATGTTCTATTGTGTAAACGCTGTCCCGCTTCCCTAACTTTTAGAGGAATAACGTCAATTTTAAAAAAGCACAAAAAACAATTAAGGTAAAACTATAGTAATACTATATAGAGGTCTGTTTGTTTTCACGAAAGGACTACTTAGCCTATATATGAGGACATAATATTTGACATCATGAAAGACAACATTTACATTGATAGCTGTTTCAGTCGAAATGTCATTATTTCGGAACTCGAATTATTTCTAAGAAGAATAAATATATATATATATATATATATATATATTATCAAGTATATTATCAAGTATTAACAACTTATAATGTGATATAGTAAATGTAAATTCCTTTGAAACCGTATATATCAAATATGTTTACCGATAACGGATTTAATTATTGTTACTATATGTAGTCCTATAGTGTAATACATTATTTATTGTATGTATAATGATATTAAAATCCTGCTTCTTAATTGGATGTAGTTTATGCTGTTGTGTAGGCGACCGCACCTCATACATCATTTTCATATCAGTTAGCACTTTGTTTGCGCATTATCGACTTGATTTCAATATGATATACATATTCTTTAGCAGATGTGTAAATCTTGTATTGAATTATAATGATTGAAAATGATAACTATATAGTCCTTATAATTTACATATATCTGATTTAGATTCTAAATTATTAGGCTAGTCTTAGATAAAAATATATTTTTAAATTGTTGTACACTTTACAGTATTTTTACTTGATTAATTTTTACAAACGAAATATAGTACGACTCTTTTTTTAAACTTTATTCCAGTTTCTTTCTGTCCATAATTCTAAAAATTAATACTTCTAGTAAACCACTAACTTAATGTAATGTTGGTTTATTGTGACAATTAATCAATTTTTGATATATACATATTAAACTAGTTTGATTTACGAATGAGTGCTGCAAAATTAACTAATTGAAATATTCACGTGTACAACTATATAAAGATATTTTATAATAATGCGAAACTGTGTTAGAACGGGAAACGATTTAGCCAAGTTATAACTGTGTTCATATATTGTAGTATGCAGCACACCGAAAATTCCGATATTTTATATATTCGTGTATATATATCACATTAAATATATGTTGTTATTTAAAACATTGTACATTCCAATTGAAAGTATTTCACCCAGGATCAATAATCTTGAGCTATTAAGAATCCATTTTTTTCTATACCTGGTGTATGTGGTAAGATACATATATACTTTATTTATATATTGAATACTTGAGGCATTTCAAGGTGACTTTATCCTCAAGAATGTGCGGATTGTCGACGTTAGATCGAATGGGATATTCTCTGTACGGGATTATCACTGAAATAATCTATCGATAAATGTATAATTTGTGTCCATCATGGTCTACAGTTGTTATAAAAGAAATAAGAATAATTGTAATCAATTTTTTCTGTATCTTTGTGTCATGCAATTATCTTCCCTTTACGCAATCATTATTGTCATCGCAATTTTCTGATAACTTATGAACTTTGAAAATCAAGTTTGCTAAATAGAAATGTCTACATATAACGTGTGTTCATTTGTTAACGTTATACATTACATTTACCGCAATTGGATTACCTAAGCTAACTTCTCTCGTCCTGTGTGCTCACGAAATACGCACTCGATGTGTATATGACTATTATTGCATCTAATTTACCATAAGTCGTATCCTATGTTTTTACCAAATCCTATTATACTGCCGGGTGAACATCATGCTCAGGAATTCATTGTTCTTTGACTCCACCGATTGACTGAATTTGAACACACTCCACTAGATAGTCTACTTCTCTTGTAAAGCATTCTGGATTGCTGACAACATAAATGGTTAAATTCAGTATTATAGTTTAGTTGTGTGCAGGGTTATTATATATATATATATATATATATACATTTAGATATGAACAGAATATATTTATTGACGGAAATAACTTTAATTTATTTTAAAATTAATAAATCTTCTATAGGTAATAATTTTTTGCTATTGCATATTGAATAAGAAAAAGAGCTTAATTTGTAGTTTTAACTTAGTTTAGAATAAAGTTGCCTATGACGTTATAACTTTATTCATTTTTAATCCGTTGAATGAATAATTTTGTTTTCGTGTTCAAAGTAATAAGTCAATAATAATTAATGAAACAACTATGAACAATATTTGATTCTAAATTGACTATTTTAAAATCACAATATATAGACTGGTAGTTTCCCTAGTATGGTTGACATATTTCTTTGCACATGCAAACATATATGTTATTTTTTTAAATAATTGTTTATGCATTAGTAATACGCTACTAATGAACCTATTAAAACAAATTAATTTCAGGCAAGACAACCAATTTTCCTTCGACTTCTTCAAGGTGCATTTCGACTGTCGCAGTGCGATTGGCTCAACGGAACTCAAAAGTTTAACATTGAAAACTGTATCAAAATTTTGTTTGACATTGGTAATACTATTTTCTGGGCAAAACGATAGTTAAAACCTATATTGTTAGAACAACTTTTTGTAATGAGAGTTTTTTTATGATTTGATAAATATTTTGCAATGATGGTATTGATCAATATTTTTTCAATATTTCCATCAATTCCCATTTGAATCTCCCAGTTGTATCAACTTTCACTGAAACTTGTGAAAAACTTATTTTAATGTTAATTGTTTATTTAATTACCTTGTGGTTTTTGTGGTTAGTAATTTTGAAAAAATTAACTATTCAAAAAATATTAAAAAGTTTATTATTTTCTGAATAATTAATTTAATTTTCATGTTTATTTAGAGTATAGAATATCATTATGTTTTTGTGTGTCTCACCAATATTACGATTTCTACATCAAAACCATTATTAGATTTAGTGCAAGTATGGACTTCTAAGAGTATCATTGTAAATGGGTGAAATAATACATCATTTTTTGTTACATTTATTTTATATATTTTTCTTAGTAATGCTGATTAGTTTGATGCTAATTAGTCTGATACTTTTTCAGCTCGGTAATCCGAATGGCATGCTTAATTTAAAATGCCTAAATATTACATATTAGAGTTATAAAACAAAATGTCGTATATCTTTGAATTCAGCCAAACACCGCGGTATTGTTCTTCCTGTCGACTTGGATCAACAAATTCAATCATTGTTCAGTCAGAACAGGCTGGTACTTAAGTCCACCAAAGCCTGGCTCTCTTCGAAAACCAAGCTACCTTCGGACTCTGAGCATGTCGGCATCGGAACCAACAAGGATTACAAGAGTGTCATTGAAGGCTTACAGGTCTGCGGATATAATAACCACACCTCTTCCTCTTTCTCTCTATGTATCACTATTCCAGTGTTCCTTGATGTCCTTGAAAATCGATTTTTAAAATTTTGTATTTTAAGGGAACTTGGAAACTATAACTGATTTTAATAAATGTATTTAAAAACTCTTTGAATCTCATTAATAATTTAAAAGCAGGTATATTAAAATCTATATCTTTATATAGTATTATATTATATAATGTGTTAAACGTATTTTCTTTATTATATATTTGATTTAGAATAATATATATTTCTACACTAAGTACATATTGCGAATAACTTCAACATTCAGGCCGTACAGAACAAGTTTACTATATTGATATGACCCAGCTTGTATGCGATAATAGCCACTGTATAATGATAAAAATTAGACCGTAAATATATGTTTTATTATAGGAAGATACATACTGAATGTTTTAATATTAAAAAATGTTTTTGTCTATTGAATGGCGATAACAATGAAGTTCATATACATGTAGATAAATTCTTATTAATAATTGTAAATAACATAAAATGCAAAGGAAAACTTAACAATCTAATAATGAATAGCGCATGACTTTTGAATTTTCCTGAACAAGTATTTTCCTGATATTTGGCCTTTTTTATTCTTAGATAATTCTTATACTATTTTTAAATGTTACCTTGATTTGTAATAATTTACAGTTCTTTACTATTAATGTAAATAAAACCTTCAATAAAACCTTTATATTTATGTGACTTTAAATATAATTATTAAATAATTCCTAAAATTCTAGAAACAAGTGTTTCAAGTATTTCAAGTGTCTTTTCTTTAAATATGTCCCATAAAACTAGGCGCGGTAACCTCGTGTATATATACATTATATATATAATTATATGTGCGTGTATACAGTCATTGCTTTAACCGTTTATACAAATTTATTAATCAAACACACACCTGTTCCATCCAATCAGGAAATCATCAGCCTTCTCGAGGAGCACTTGAAGCCTCTAGTCCAGGCGGAGATGTCTGTGTTGGTTGATGTTCTTCATCGGCCGGAGCTGCTCTTCCCTCTCAACACGGAGGCCCGGAAGAAGTGCGAAAGTGGGGGCTTCATCTCAAGGTGCTCCCCAACGTTTTAGATTATCACATTCCAATATTTGTATTGGCAAAAGCTAGATAATTAAGTGATTAGTCTAGAATTCAAATAATCACAAAATGTGCATTATAATAATAAAAATCTAATACATCAAATTGTATAACTTGATTTTTAGATTTTACCTTTATAATTTAACTATTCGCGAAGGGATCTCTGAAAAGTTATCAAATAGGATTAATATTTATTGTGTTATTTTTATTCTACTAAAATAAAAAAGCTTGATCAGCTTTCCAACACTTTACTTATTCATTAATTTTTTTAACTTTAAATATACAGTAGGATAATTTGAAAAATATTTTTTACACAATTAAAGATAATTAAGAAATTTTTAAACTACAACGTAGTCCATCAAAGGATGATCCGGCCACTTGATGTCTATTTATTATAATCGACTATTTTTTAGACTAATTCGTCACACGGTGCGTTTGTTGGAAGACAAGGAGGTGCTGCTCTGCGTCAAGGTGCTTCAGACTCTCAAAGACATGATGACGGTCGATTGTGACAATGGCGAGAAGGTAAGCAATTCCACGTGTATCTGTTTAGAATTTTCTTACCGAATTTTGTGAATTTTGTTATAGAACTTACGTATCTCATATTTAGACAGATTGCAATACAATCAATAGTCAGGTTCAACATTTGTTGGTATATACAATATCAATGATATATCATGCAATTGTAAGTGAAGTGAGAATTGATAATTCTATCCAGAAACACAGTATATTATATCGAACAGAAAATGCCGAATATGTAAATACTCGTACGATTACCATTTATCAACTTCAATTTGTATTAATATAACATTGATTTACTTATTATAAAAATAAAGACAAAACTCCAATTTAATCCTAACATTAGCAAACTATAAGTACCAGAAATTGTGTACTTGTTTTGTACAAGTTTAATTTATTTTATTCCATCAATACTTTGTAGTAGTTAGCATCCTTTTTTATTGTTTTTTCTCTGCATTTATATCTTATATCGTCTATACATAGTTGAACTATATATTGACTTAATCAATGCATTAACTGATGAATATATCGCATGCATTTAAACTCTGCAATTTTTCCGGTTCTAATCATGTTTAAATGCAGCTAATATTTCCGTTCATTGCCACATATCAAGGTGAACTTCAAGGCCATGACTCGTAAAGAACTGGAAGATCATCGGAGGGTAAACATTTTAACAACATATCTCTTCATAGCCTTCTTTTCAGTATTTTCTTTATTCGTCTTTCTCGTTGTTTACGTTTTTCTCTATCTTCCTCTATTTTCTTTACGTGTGTCTTTGTTTTGCTCCATTTTAAATATATTTTTATAATGTCCCTATACTAATTAGTTATCCCTTTCTTTCTTATCAGACTCATCATTATCAGCTATTTTTAAACAAATAATCTATATATTCATAATTTATTTGTCTCTCTGTTTCTCTCCAGCTCATATGTTGATTTTTTTCATTTCTCCATCATTGCGCCATTTATTTATAAATCTTTATTCATCAATGTATCTATATTTTTGGCTTTTTATTTAATCTGCGTATTTATTTTTACTTATATTAGTTTGTTTTATCATATCATTTATTTATTCATTTTCAACATATCTTGTATTTATTTTCTCCAGTTCTTTTATTATTTTATTTTATTATTATTAATATTTTTTATTGTAGATGTATTATATATCTTTGTTTTCGCTATTTTCTTCCCGTTCTCTTTCCTTCTTCGCTGAAAAAAATATCCTAAATATATAATTGGGTACCTTGTAATGTACATAAGCTATTTTTTTTTATTGACTGTTGTAATTTTGGAAATGGAGATGGCATTAAATTGTTTTACCATAGACTCTTGTAACAAAAATATGTTAGCTTCTTTTTGAATTTATAGCATAATTAATTACTTTAAATTTAACTATATATTTTAATTTACAATAACAGCCTTTTTGTGGTCATAGGTGATTAGTATTCATGTTTTTGGACTAATGATGCTATTAGTTTATCCTTAGATAACCGATAGTTTCAATAACCCTAGCATTACCAGGGGCTTTTATGTCCTAGAACCACCATTGAACCACACTAACAAAAATAGTGTTTCTTCTACACTATTAAACCGATCTTCATGACTGTTTCAGTAGATTTCTGGTAGTTCATGCCATGTTACACGCTAGTTTTTTTTATCAGAATTAATATTTTTCACATCTTTTTTATTCATTCCAAAATTGATAATTCTTTAAATTAATAACTGATTTTCATATACATATTTAATTTGCCGCCCATTTCATTCATATGCGAAAAATGTATATAAAATACTTTATCTGTAATGTTTTGATATAATAAAATTACATCAGATAAAAAACGCATTTATATATATACTATATTTATTTTGTTTAACTTTGGTAAGCATACTAAATACTCACACACACCCATTCACATCGATTATATCATCAGATCTCAATATAACAGATTTTGATTAGTTCAGATCAATTTATTTTTAATTAGCCTTTATACATAAACAAATTAATTTAAATCTAGTATACTTATTAAATATAAGGTAGCAAGTTCATTTTCTGTTTAAGTTGTAAAATGTAATTCTTCTTATATATGTAATGTAACATATCAGATTTTAGCCAAATTGACCAGTATATATATAAATGTTTATTCTGCAAAACATGTTTTTACTTTGATGTGATTTGATGAAAACTTATTAGATTAAGATGTTATAAAGTTACTAGATCTAAAAAATTACTTGATCTTATTTATTAAGTATACAAAACATTAATAAAATGTGTAATGTACAAAGCCTAATCTGATACATTTTGGGGTCATTATAAAATATCTGAAATAATTTTTAAAATGTTATGCCAATTGAATAACCATTAATGAGCAGATTCTGAGAATGTCACGAGGATCGGTTTTGTTTTTCGACAATTTAGTCACTTGGAAAGTGTGGTAACCCCACTCAGCCCGTAGTAGTTCTGATGTTAACATAGTCCCCATGGACTGCAGTATATCGGCTTCTGTACAATGTAGACCCTACTTTCTTTCGCTTTTTTTCTGCATGTTTGCTGCTTTTACGTCCATTACTCTATCGTATAAGACTTTTTGAAAATTGTTAAGTACTTCTTTTGAGTTGTTACATTTGTTATTTCATTAATTGATCATCGTAAAAGGTTATTAAATATAATGTTTAGTCGGATTATTTGTGTTATGTAAAATTAAAAATATTTTGAACAAGTATTTCAATTTAATTACATATTTTTTCTAAAAACATATTAAAACAATATTTATGTTATCTGTTTCATACTAATTTTGTATAATATTTTTTAATTGTGTGTATGTTTAAAAACGGTTGCTATAGTAACTATATAGTGCTTATCAACACCTAATAAAAGCATACATTTAAATAAATGTTACAATGTAAAATGTATTACCATACTATGGCAACAGTTTTTAAAAATATTCATCTCATTAAATGACTTATTACAAAGTTATTGAAAATCAGATTACACATATATTATTTTTATATATTTTTATAATGATATTATAAGGCTATTTCAAACACTTGGCGCATTTAATGGAGCAAGCATAGTTATGATTATTTTTTATTATATTTTCTATGACAAATTCGATAGGTTATACAATATAAACGTCTCCGTATAAAAGTGTACGCTATGTGTAATTTGAGTATAATTAATATTGGTTTCTATGGCTATCTCGTGAACATAGCAACCAATTACTAATCATTTCAGTACATTAAAACTGTTACAATATATTTAATGAAAGTAAACAGTAATGAAAGTCAAAGATGATTGGTATTAAATATACATTTGTATCATGTCAAATATAATTAATTTTGTCATTACCACATGAACAACCGATTACCAAAAATAAATTTAAAAGTTGTACTGTTTAAAATTTGTATTTGAGTTCAAAATATTACAAATTAAGAATGGAATTACCAAGGGAATATAGAAATATGGCATATATAGTGATAATATTTAGCTATTTATTTATCTGTTTATAAATGAATATTTTGCTGTTTATATAACCTACATAATAATATAAATTGTTTTAAGCAGTACAATAACATTTTTTAAAGTAATTTTATCAAATATAAGGTTCCCATTTCTATATGCGCTTTAAAAAAATAAAAGTGATTTAATTTGTGATAAAAGTTATGTAATTTTCTGTAAAACAGGGTTACAAAAGTTCCCCAGAGTCTCGATTTTTGACTCCCAATAATATCCTTCTTACCATAATAATATCATATATATTCCTAAAAAATTAACGAAGTAGCGTTACGAATTTGTCAGGTGTGATTTAAATAAATAAAATAAAAAGAAAGTATTAAAATATTAATGCATGTTTTGTTTTCAGTGAATATATGTTGTTCTTTTAATTTTCATATATTTTATTTGGAATTTGCATGTGTATTTTTACTAGAATATTTACAGTTTTGTTTTAGATTAGGGTCTACTGTATTTAAATATTTGTATTGTGAAGTTAAAATATATATTTGTCATTTAGTTAAAACTTGTCTTAACATTATTTTTTATAATATTTTTTTATAATTTTTTATAATGGATTATTTATAATATTACGTTCAGTATTTAAGTTACTACACCAATAACCTAACTATACCTACGAGTATTATAGATATTTAACATAAATATGTTCATAATATTCCGATCATTGAAATACATCAATTATAATAATTTTAAAACAAGTTTCATAATTTGTTAGCTGTCGCATTCCAAAAATATTTTGAATCGGATTTAAATTAATAGTAGGCCCTACTTTAAGTTATCAATGTATAGATATTATGTTCTTATTTGCAGGCTGTAATATCAGAGTTGTAACAAGATTTCGTTCAGAGAATAATATACGGAAATTTGCATATTATATAATGACAATATAATATATTTATTAAATATATAAATAAATAAATATTTAAAAAATAGAAGCATTTCTATTGGTTAGCCAACATAATTTTAAAATTCACACTATTGATTATTTATAATGAATATTCAGAAACATGTGTATCATGTTGTATAATCATGTTACAATATAGTCATAGAAATGGATAGAATTGTCTAGAAGCGAAATCACCCACCTAAACTAAACTATGTAATGCAACCGTAACAAACCGCGATATTATTGAGCGTTTGATAGCCTCAATTTGATTGGACGATAGCTACACAATAGGTATCGATTCTGAAATGTGAATAAATTACTCATTCATTTCGCGTATTTAACAATAAATGGCCTCTATATTTCGACGTATATTCATGAAAATAACATGTTTTACCCTATAATATATATATATATTTATATATATATATATGAAGCATAAAACAACTGACCAATGACATGAGATACCCTTTTCTTTTGATTCAGGAGTAGCACGAGATGTAGGCCTACAACCAACCATAACCAACAGAACATCACGATTTCGGCATTTTCACGCATACATGCTTAATCTTTTTGCCCCTTTTGAAAAGGACGGCTATTGCTACGTATCTGAACAAAGCGCGCTTATAGACCTTTTATCCATTTCTATGAGTATAGTATACTAAAATCCTAAGACTAAAATAAATTCAAAGAATCCTATAAGCTATGCTAAACAAATAATATTGATCGTTTTCTACGCACAATGTATCTAATACTATAATAGGGTGAAGCGCTGCGACAGATCCTGCTCACGCGCTACTTCAGCAAGCGTCTCTTGATGCGCAGCAATCGTGGCAGCGTCCCAGGCGGAGTTGGCGGCGGTGCATTCGCCAGCAAAACTTCGACACAGTCGGGTACTGGTCATATGACGCTTTCACGGGCTGACATGAGTCTGTTCGAGGTGCAAAACTATCTCAACCGAGAGGGCACATCTGATCTGATCGTGGACTTAATTATCAACCCAAGTACGGAGAGAATTTTCCTCAATGTTATTGAGCTTGCAATTGCCTTGCTGGAGGGTGGAAATACCAATGTTCAGGTGATAAATATATTACATGGATTGTTATGTGCTATATTTAATTATTATTATATGAATTTTATTATTTTATACATATATTATATTTTTACAGTTTTACATTATTTAAAAACTTTTTCTTCGATTAATTAATTAATTTTAATGTCGATTCATAAAGCTTTAATATCCCTAAAAACATATAATTATATGTTTTTGTGTATGGTGCCATGTCTGTGGTTTACAAAATATGAAATATAAAAGTTATCACAATTATAATATTCATCTATGACATTACAATCGGATTCTGTCAGTTTCTAAACTCCTATCTCTATGTTCCGAAATAGTTGCAGAAATAATTGTGTTATAGATTTAAAGGCTGGGAATAGGGGTTCGTCCATCTTAAAAATAACTAAAGGAGGGATCCAATACATCAAAGCCTGAACAAAAAAGTAGATTCCAAAAATATTTAAGTTTTTTACCTCTGGCACAAGTATTTTACAGATAAAGACGAGTTTTGATCACCAAAGATCATTTTTAAACTCATAAATTTAGTTGACAGATACTTCAGATAAATAAAAGGGGATTTATAGTAGTTATGAAATGGGGCTGCCATTTTTATCAAAATAAATAACCTGAATCAACCCTTTTACATAATATTGGGGTATTAGATTCGATGCTCAATTAAGAACTTTATCCATAGTATCGTACTAAGTCTGAAAACGCATTCGAGAAATAACGTACGACTTTGCTACACACATAAGAGAACATAGAATCAACTGTTCCCCACTATGCTACAGCACTCCTTCTTCACACGGCTAACTACGGACAAGAGGTCGGAGACTTTCTTCCAGGTGTTCTACACATACGTGGACAGTGCGCAGAAGGAAATCAAGAACACAGTCACAGTCTCCACTGGAGACACCACCGAACAGAAAAAAGATACTGATGTCAAGGAACTGGAGACCAAGAAGAAGGGTGAGTTTCTGTGCTTGTATAGATGACAATGTATTGACTCTGTTTCTTATCGCTCTTTCTGAGCTAGAATCCCGCTTTAAAATTGTTATTGGGTTGTGTTCAACACCTGTTAGTTCGGTTACATTGATTTGAATGTTGGTTTCTATAAGGCAAACTAATTCGTTGAGTCAACTTTTTAAGAGCCTATGCCCGCGAAGCGCGACGCGACGTGCTGCAAAAAGTCAATTACATACGTACATTTTTAATTAGTCTATTTATACTGAACGCGGTGCAACGCGACGCGGCGAAACTAAAATTATTCAACTTTTTCTGCGATGCCGCTCGACGAAATCAATATTTCAATACAAACAAGCATAGATTATAAATATGTAATAAGTATTATTTTAATATATAAGTAGTGATATAAATTATTTTATAATAATAGTTATATACTTTAATATATGTATACATATATAAATAGAAATATCTCCGAATTTAAATATTTACGTTGATTATTAATAATATTAAATAACAAATTAAATAACAGTTTTGAGATATTTATAGTTAATTTAATTTAGGCAATAAAAATAATAAAAGTTGGAACAAGTAAGTTAGAAAGCCTCTTTGCTACAATACTGACCATATTAGTAGTATATAAAGCTACACAAATGTCGAAGACTATTCCTATAGTCGATCATGTCTATTAAATATATATGGTGTTTGGCCTGTTCTTTTAGCCGCGCGGCGCTCTTTCGTGATTCGTCGGGTCACGCTTGGTGGGTTTAGGTCTTAATGATAACGCTTAGCACATCTGTTTGACAAGTGGCAGATTTAGGTTCACAATCTTGAGTCTCATAACATTTTAGCGACTTTTATAACATATAAATTGACAACGAATATATTTATGTTATATATTACCCATATAGTCACTCAATGTAGCACACCACTACGCTATATTTTAAACGGTTACTATGAACCGTTTGATCGAAATTCGTTTATTATAAATTACAAAATCGCAACTAAAAATGAGATAAATTATACATTTATTTTAGAAAATAAAAAGTGATGTTTTGATTTGTGATTGAAACTATTTGTACTTCAGTTAAACATGCCATTAAAGTGGGCAAATGTATTTGAAAAGCAGCATGTGAACAAATTTATTATACGTAAAATGGTCAACATCTAAAAATAATATATTCAAAACAAAAATAAACCATCATTTTTAGATTTCAGGTTACCAAACAGTAAATTGTTAAACTAGTAAATTGTACTATTAACTAAATTATTTTCGTTTTGGAAGGCTGTAGGACAACAGTTTCTAACTGTTTACTTCTCATTAGCTAGACATACTCAAAATGCAATTCAATTATAGGTTAGCAGTTGCAACAGGCAGATGATATAAGTTCCAAAGGAAATTTTCTTATAGGATGGACTACATCTCAAAATAATACTACTGCTAACCTAATGGTATTTAATTTTAAATATGCCTCTCTAATGAGAAGTAAACAGTTTGAACCAGCTGTCCTATGCTTACAAAAAGAATATATTTAGTTAGCTATAGTACAATTGCAGTTTGGTAACCTAAATTAGAAAGACGATGGTTTTAAACGTAAACATTGTTTTTTTGTTTGAAGATTCATTTTATTATAATAGAACACTGTGTTGTTAGCGACATTTAAAAAGGATTATTCCAACTTTTTTGATGTGATATTGGAATGTGTCCTTTCGTACAATATCCAGGACGTCTATCTGCTATTTTATGAAATATGTATGCTTATATATATTCCGTTATGAAAGTTTCAGTATCCCTAAATGTTATTTGATTGTCAACCTTTGAAATCAACAAGATAATGTTGTCAGACCAGTTAAACGTATACAAATGCAGTAAGCGTGTATATTACTTTTGGTTCTCTCACATATTGTTGTTATTGCCTTCGGTCGTTGGTCAACAGCAAGCATGGCATATACTTAACCAAAATATCACATTTGAAATGTTTGTGTATGTACCGATACTATATACCCGCTCAGGTAAATCCTGGTTCCAGTTGCCTGAGGAGCTGCGCAATGAACTGGACGATGCGGCCCTTCAGACGAGTCGGGCCCTCCATCAAGTGCGTCGAAATGTGCGCAATGAAGACTTGCATCAACGTCGTGAGCATAGTGCTGTGGATAATGCTCAGGGTGGGTTCTTCTCGAAGATTATTTGTGTCTATGTATCTGTATATCAGTTAGATAATATTATGTTCAGTTAGAGAAGAATATATGTATATTATAAAAATAATTATGTATAATCCGTTTTCCAAAAAACATTCCAATTTAGCTTATTAACAATTTAACAATACAATTTAATATATACTGTTATACAGACTAATTATAGATATTTGTAAATATAAAGATAAAATACATCGATTACGTAAAATCATAATTTTGTAAGATATTAGTCGAGAATGAAAAATAAAATAGAGAACATAATTATATTTACATTTTTATCATACATACACTGAAGTGAACAGAATATCTTCCTGTTTTATATAGTTTTTCTGTCGGCAGTCCATTTTCTACCAAATAGTATATATGGTTTCTATAAATAAATCAAGAGCTGTTATTATTTTCAATTATTAATTTATCTTTTAAAATAATCATAAATAATTTTTTTAATTAATTAAACTGATCAATTGTATACAATAATTTAATCTACAAAATGTAACATAAGTAAACATATCACAAAATATCGGTAATGAAGGATCATTTTTTGAAAACTCTTGTCAAATAAGATGAAATTCCGAAAACACCTTTAAAATACAATAAAACATGTTTGAAAAACCTAAAAATATATAATGCAGTAGTAATTTTACGGAATATTAGCGCAAATATACTGAATAATATTAACTTATTAAACATATAAACCTTTTTCACAAAGCCTCATTCACCTCCATAATCATAGTGTTATAATTATGATTATACTATAAGCCTAAGGCTCTGCGAAAGCACAAGAGAAAGCGCAAAATTTCTTATTGTGCTTTTTATTCATTTTCATATTATCCCAGTCGCTCATTGCCTTTCGAAATAGTGATTTACTGTTTAGTTACGTAAGTTTATCACAGTCGTTAATAGACATAAAACTCTTTAATGATTATCTTGTGTCTGTCTGCCATATTTGCACTGCTAACAGCCGGTGGAGTTCTGAACTCCTCGGTGGAGTCCGGAGGTGGTGGCGCCGGTACGAGCTCTGCCGCCACCTCCTCCGGGAGTGTTGAAGTGGTCAAGTCCGGCGGCAGGGGGAGTGGGGAGACAGCGATAGACAGTCATCAGTTGTCGCCGATGTTGAGCGGAATGCAGCCCATGTTGCGCTTCTTGCAGCTACTTTGTGAGAACCACTACACGGATCTTCAGGTTGGTTGGAATAGAAGCAAGATCTGTGTATAAATTAATGTAATTTTATATAATTATCTCCATTTGCTTTGACTACTGCCATTAAGTATAAATTGTATCTTCTTTTTCTTCACTTTGCGTATGTATTTTACTTTCGGTCATTCGTGTTTTATTAGTTTCTTTCTCACCTGGTGTCAACCTTTTAACAATAATTTTTATCTGTTACTATTCTCCAATATGCCTTTACGTTCGTCTTAATTTCATCAGTGTAATTTAAAATAAAATTCACGTACAGTACTGATTCTTTAAGGATTCTATGAAAAACTCTAGAATATGTAAATATTATATCACTAATTTTTGTTTAAAAAATACCGATTTTTAATTATTTATTGTTGTATTCTACTTAACAGTTGTTTTCTACACTGATAAGCATAGTATTTGGAGAAGTCTTGGATTCAGGCATGTGATTTCTCCGACTCTTCCGACTTTTTGGGGGTTATTGTGATTGTTCTTGAGATCTATTAAAATATGGTATAAAATATAGGGGGTAGGCGGATCGGGGGTATGTTGTTAAAAATAGTTGTTATATGTTTTTTTTAATGTAATTCCGTATGGTTCCGACTTTTTTTGCTTGGTCAATCACATGCCTGTGGATTTAAAAATATATATTTATAATATGTATAAATATATATATATAAAAATAAAATATATAATTTCCTTAAAACAATTATACTACTGTCATTTAACAAGTAGTATAATACACGTGAACACTTTTTTGTGCGGAAATA
>JAUZND010035781.1:0-45589 GCA_034780555.1 Coelogynopora nodosa
GAAATTTGTGTCTACTGCGTATTTTTTTGAATATATTTTTATTTGCGCTAGTTACATTAAGCATAATTTAACTAATAGAACGATATTAATTTTGCTTATTTAAATTAATTTTAGTATTTTTTCATATCCTTCATGTAGGTGTCGCGAACTGTAAAAATAATAATTTATTAATAATAATATTTTATAAACTGAATTGCTAATTTAATTTACTATAATTATATATTATTTTTATTTTAATGATAAAATCAATTATTTATTACTCACAAAATTAAATTAATTATTATTATTTTTACAATGTCCTTTTAAAGCTTCTTTTTGCAACACGAGTACGAAATCCCAGCTCATCAAATTCAAAAGTAAGGTTGTTTAAACTATCAGTACTGATGCTTGGACTTTTACTTTTAAGGTCATTATTAATGTCTTTTTGTAGGTTTATCGTGTCTGTTTTTAAGTCATCCACGTTATTTATGTCATTTAAGTCGTAAAGTAATTTATCAAGTTGAGAGGAAGAATCTGAAAGAAATGTGGATTCACTGTCTAAATCAGAAATTGAATTTACATCTTCAAAGTCACTAATGTAGTTTCCAGTCAAGAGAGCTACAATAAAAAGAAATATATTTTAAAAAAAATAAATTTTATAAATTTAAAATATTTTACGTGGAGCAGAAATTCGTAAATCTTTTTCTGTTGAATTTTTTGAAGATTGCTTTACTATAATGGATTTGTACTGCCACGTTTGTCTTTCTGGGTTGTTTTTTATTTGTTGGTGAAAACCTTTGAAGTAACTTGACCTTTTAATACAGTTTGAATTCATTATTTTTTCATGTGATATAGATTTTCTGATTATTTTTTTAATTGGCGTAAATGTACTTGACGCAGAAATAGGTCGGGGTTTATTGGCCCCATTTACATAAACTGAGAAGGAGTAACTTTCATTTTTAGATTCATACTTTTGTCTCAAAATTCTGCCCTTTTCCCTTATTCTTTCTAAATACATTTTTTGCCTCGATAGATAAAAGTCGTTGTTATTTTCACACATCTCTTCTTTTACATTTTAACATTATATAATATCCCTGGTGAAAAAAACATTTATAAATTATTTACATGCGATACGGTATTTTATAATATTTATTTATTATTATAATAAATTATTATTTTTAAAATATCAAAATGGTAAAATAGTAAAATTTAATGTTAAACATTGTGTTTGGTTTTCACTTATATATGAAAGTTCATCATTGAATTTTCCATAGTGAAAATTTATTTTAAATTTTCGTTTCGATTCGTGTTACCGTTATATGCAAAAAATCTTATCGCTTCGAAAACGATTCGATATCATGAATCGATTCATGTCTCTGGTTGCGAATAACAACAAATATTGTACGATAAATATACATTTATTCAAACTTTATTGTAAATAATGTTAGTTTCATTTTGGTTAATAATAGAAAATAGCACATGACAAGTAATTTTATTGAAATTTTTTATTTTTACGTTTTTCGAATTGTAAATTTATGCTACAATTTAGAAAAGGCTAGTAAACGATTGAGTATAAGGAAAAGGAACAAAATTGTCAAAAAGGTTGAATTTATTACAATATTTTAATTTATTTATATATAACATTTTAAATATCAGGTAAAAGAACACAATCGAAAGGAACGAAAGAAGGATGAGAAACGAGAGAAAAGAGGTATGTTCATTAATTATTTATAAAATAATTATTTTTAAAATCTTTGATTATATTTCAGACCTGTACTGAGTTTCAGAAACTTTGATTACATTTTTTATGAGATTAATTAATTCTTTAAAATTGTATTATATTTTGCACGTTGTGTTGATTTTTATTTTTTATAAAAAGTGTCAATAACTTGCTATATAAAGTAAATGTTCCACACTAATTTTTCGTCAAAAATTGGCACTAAAATATTTAAATATTATATATTTTTTTTTAAAAATCTATGATTATATTTCAGACCTGTACTGAGTTTTAAAAACCTTGATTACACTATTTATATGAGATCATTTTATTATTTTTGTCGCACATAGACTAACATGAATATTTTTTATCATGTTTCAAGCATGTGCTATAATAAGGTATTTGAATATTTCAATACGACAATACAAGTACCATTAAAATAATTTTTTTAATTAAAAGATAACACTATATTTTTTATTTTAGGAATTAAAAAAGACCCTGGTATTCCTGGAAATTGCCCATTCAAACTGGGAACAATAAGAGAAGCAGAATCAATGAAAGCTAAATTATCCGATGAGAAAAATAGACTATTTAGACTAACCATCGACTTGAAAGCTAGAAAAGCACAAGAAATTGAAGAAGAGGCGTTTGCTATGGACATCAAAGATTCTTCTAGTGGAAAATGTAACAACGTTTTTATGAAACAATTGAGAGAAGTCATTAATCGATCTGATGTCATTCTTCACGTGTTAGATGCAAGAGATCCTTTGGGGACATTCAATCCTGAAATTGAAAACGTTGTAGCTTCAAGTGATGATAAAAAATTAGTTTTGGTTCTCAATAAAATTGGTTTGAAACTATAATTTTAAAAGTATATATTTTTGAAAATATAGATTTGGTTCCAAAGGATGTTAGAGAAGCTTGGATAAACCACTTAAAAAATAGATATCCTGTCGTTTCATTCAAAGCATCTACTCAAGAGCAAACTAAATTGGTTAGTTTTAAAATAGGAATATTTTTATATAATTGTTTATTTTTATTTAGGGCTTTATAGGAAATAAAAATGATTTGAGCGATGAAACATTAAGAAATGTCAATTCGTGTGTTGGCTACACTAATCTAATGAGTTTGTTGTCAAATTATACTCGTACTAATGAATGTAAGCACAGTATTGTAGTAGGGGTTGTTGGATATCCAAATACGGGGAAAAGTAGTGTTATTAATAGCTTAAAAAGACTAAAAGTGTGTGGAAGTGGTTCTACACCTGGAATAACGAGGTATTTTAAATTGTATTGATCATTCTATATCAATATATAGAGACATCAAGGAAATTAACCTTAATCGACACATAAAAATTTTGGACTCACCGGGAGTTATTAAAGTGACAGACAAGAATAACCTTATATTAAACAATTTTTGCGTTGTAATTAAGTAATATATAATTTTTGTATAATTATTTAGACCAACGACGAAAATTTGTTGGAAGAAGCCGTTAAATTAATTGTCGACATGTGTGACAGAAATATGGTAAATCAATTTATACAAATCTTATATAATTTTTCACGTAGCTTATGGCTCTATATAAAGTTGGTCATTTCGAAGACGTTGATCATTTTCTCGCAAATGTAGCTTTGAAAGCAGGCTTTCTCAAAAAAGGTGGAGTGCCAAATTTACAAAAGGCAGCAAATTTAATTATCCATGATTGGCAAAATGGAAATATTAAATTTCACACTTTACCTCCCAAAGAAACTAAAAACGAAACTATTGTCGTAAACAAATTATCACAATCTTTTGATGTAGACAACCCAAATACTGAATTCATTTGTAAACCTGCAAACACCTCAATGGACGTAGAAATGACTGATACTCCCTCTTACGATATTACTGTCGTTAAAAAATACGAAATTGATTGGAAAAACACCTCTAGAAGTACCAAAAACTTGAAAAAAATACCAATACTACCTAAAAAACAAAAGAAGGAAATATCAGATGTTTTGAAAAAAATGAAGAAAAAACAGAAAAGAGACAGTAATAGTGATGAATTGAACTTTATAAAATTTAAAATTAGATCAATGTGCAAAAAAGTTGGCAAAATCATTTGAAGATGCGGTTGTTTTGATGTAAAATGTTTATAAATTATTGTTTAATTTTTGAAATTTCTTTTTATCCTTTATTTTCTTCTTTTTTTCGTTTACTTTTTTTAATGCTTTAAATTTGACATTTTTAAATTCTTTATTAATGTTCATTATTTCTCTAGTTTCAATTATTTTTAATTAATTAAATATTTACGCATAATCAACTTCCCCGTCGCCGTCTTTATCGAGCATTAAAATGAGCCGTTCTAATTGGTGCTCTGACAAAGGTGTATCAATGTCCTGTTAAAAAGTAAATTATAAACAATTTTTTAAAAATACTTTTAGTCCTTGAACGAATTCGTCAGTAGATAAACTAATTATTATAATTATGTCGGATTCCACGTCAAAGCGACAAATGTTTGATAAATTTGTAAGTCGTACTTTTTTGATTCTTGCAAGATAATATATTATACTTTTAAAAAATCAAAATAAAAATATTTTTAATTCATATTACAGCGGCGGCGGCGTGCCGAAATATATAAAAAATGTAAATAAAATCTTCCCCCGAATATAAGATCATTCATCGGTTTTGATGGTCATACTCAATTCAACGGATGAAGTGAATGTATACATTTTTTTGTAATTTAGTCAATTTTTATTTTGCATAATATGCATTTATAACCAGATACCTATTCTACCTGACAAATTTATCTCGCGCCATGCTTTTCTATATATTATTGCATGTAAGGATTTTAAGTTATTATATCGTTAAAAATAAATGTTAATTACGCTTACCAAATTTCATTAAAATCGTTTTGACGTGAAATTACACACATTTTTTTTAATGTAAAATAATTTTATTACCTCATACTCTGATCCTTATCTAAACTTTTGAACAAATCGACGAGTCTCATGTTATTTTCTAGCATGTAAATTAGCAAAACTTCCAATGGATTAGCATTTGATAGTTGATCATCTTTAACTACCTTTCTAATTACTTTAGATACAACCTTTCCATACTTGCATTGAAAGTTGCTATTTCTCAGTTGAACAGCAGCTAGAGACAGTAGAAAATCCTTAAATACAGGAACTCCTTCAATATGAATGGTTTCTAGAGTACAATATTCGGTTCTCTCAATTTCTTCCATCAATGCAGCAGCTCCAAACGGAGTTATAGGATTATAGCTAAGCTAAAAAAACGTAAATATTTCTTACTTTTTCTAATGATAACCAGCAAAACTTTCAATTGTTTTAAATGACTAATGGACTCAATTATACTTGTAATACCATTGATGGAAATTCTATTTTTGTTGAGATTGATGTGAGTAATGTAGCAATTGTTGGCAATCAAATTTCCTATAAACTTTGCACCGTTATAATCAAAACCGTTCATGGAAAAATCAATCCGTTTAATTGTTTCATTTTTCTTGTAAAAAAATTAAAAAAAAGAACAGAAGAATAGCATTCAAATACCATCAGACCTTTCGTGAGATATTTGGTTCCTTTATTTCGAATATGATTCCAGCTAAAATCAAAAACAATTAAAGATTTGCAAATTGATAAAGCTGGGCCCATCTTCTTGATGTCGTATTCAGAAAATGCGTTATTGCTGAGATTGAAAGTTGTTAATGATTTCGACTTCTATAGAAATTATTTTCAATTAAAAGAATATAATCAATGATTACTAATCAGTAATATAATCATATTACTTTTAGTAAACAGCATATTGACCCTTCCGCTTCTTTCCCCCGTAAATTATTATCTATTAAATATTTTATTTTTATTTTATAAAATAAAATTACGAGAAATGTCTAAAAATCTAACAACATTGCTTTTTAGTATCGATTTTACGAGAATTTTTAAACTATTGGAACAAATTTCGTTACTTGATAGATTCTGAATTTTAAATTCAACAATTTTGAATCAATTAAAAAAATTATATTTTAATTACCAAGTGGGTAATGTGTTTGTTTTCGTACAATAACAAGCAAATGCTTTTTATCCCTTTATATCCAAACGAATTACTTTGCATGTCCAATTGTTTCAGTTTGGTTTTCTATTTTAAAAAATAGACCATTATTTTTTTTTACTAATTTTTTTAAAATAATATTTTATAAACATGATTGTACTACCTTCAAACCCAAGCATAAAGTTATAGGTAAAATTGCTTCAGAACCCATATACCTGTGTTTCATGTAAATGCTTCGATTGTCACAATTTTTTTTGAAAATTGTGGCAGGTATTACGTTGTATTTCTGGCATATTTTTTCATATAATTTAGAACCAAAATTTTGCTTTTCTATATTCATATTTATTTCACGTTTTAAAATAATTTATTAAATAATTTATAAACGCAAAATAACCATTTTTAAAAAGTTTAGAAATTTTGTAATATTTGTTATATTAATTATTAAAATAAATTAAAATATTTTAACCCGATTTAAAACTATTCAGTTCGGTAATAAAGGCGTCGTTTTGAGCATTATTTTGAACGTTATTTTGAATATTTAGCACTTTTTCGTTGTTTATTTCAGATATACTAAAATTTGCCTTTTGACCATTAGATTGTTGGTTTTTTACCGACGATATAGCTTTAATAAATAGGTTGTTCATTTTTATATTATTTTAATGTTTATGTAAAATATATAAAATACTATATATTATATATATTTTTTTGGGTACAAAATACATAAATTAGTCCTAATTATTATATAAATATTACTTACTAACAATTTTTCAACTTGAATATTTAATAGTTATTAAAAACAAATTTTTACAAGTTTTACATTGTAAATTGTTACAATTATGTAACATTTTTACAAGCTAAATTAATGAGTTCATTCTTGATATAATTTGTGAATCAATTTTTTCAAAAAGTTTTTTATTTTTTTTTATTCTTTTTGATTGTTTTATTTTACTATTATAATTATATAAATAATATTTATTGGCTTGTATAGATAATTACATAGATATTATCGATATTACATTGAAGATTTCTTGATGTACTTGAAAAGTGTAGTTAATAAATATTAATTAATTATTTTACCACGTTGTAAGTTAGTTATTAAAAGATGGAAATGGTATTATACCATGTCAACAATTTAGATTCTACACAGATCTACTAATAATTTGTAAAGTGTTACACTAAAAAAACAGGCTAGTTATAATTTATAACTTATAAATCAATAATTTTAAAAATATTTCAATATAAAAAAATGCCATGACCTATAAATTATGAGATAAAACACGTATTTTACTAATCATCGTTAGAGTATACATTTTTCATTTTAAAAATTCTGATTAATGTATAATAAATTTTATTTATTTTAAAGAATTTTTAAGTAATAAAAATGCTACACTCAATAGGTATGAGGAATGAAAATATTGCTGTTAGTGTTGATAATTTAACCCGTATAAAAGAATCGAAACGTCAACATTTTATCAAAAAATCGTCAAATTATTCCGATTATTCTCTCACAAACACGTGGTCAATATCATGCCAGCGAAATTATACACCTTATCAAAAAACCTCGAATTTTCCGTGGTGTACAGAGTCTACAATATCTGATGCTAATTACAGGTTATGTTTATATGAAAGAAGGTAAAATATAAATTAAATTGTTTCTAAAAATTAAAGAAAAGTTTTATAAATAAAATGTATAAATTTATAATTAAAATTAAATACCTAATAGATTATTACCTTGTGACTGTTTTGTGATATTCAGAATCGTTTTAAATTAAAACAATTAACTTAATCAAACTTAATCAAATTCTCAAACATTGTATGTTATTTATGTTGGCGCAATTTATAATCATTATTGCCAGGTGGTTTTTTTAAAATCCATGGATATTTTAGAATTTAACCAATCATTTACTCTATAGAATCTAATAAATAAATGTAAGTTTTTATATATGATTTTATTATCGTTATAAATTTTATTATCGTTATAAACTTTATTTTCAAAATTATGTTAATTTAATTTACATTTAATTTAACTTTTAGTACGCAAATTAGAAAAACATCCGTGACCAAAAAAGAATTGAGTACAAATCCCACGACAAGTCTATCTCTAGACAATTATGCAATCAATTCTATCAAACGTAAAAATGAAAAAACAAAACAAGAATCTGGAAATAACGTGACAAAACCTATTATTAAAAAAGTGGGAAAGATTTCTATTCCGAAAGGATGTAATATTGATATGCCATTAATCAGAAAGGTTGAAAAAAGTTTTTCGACACTGAAAAAATTAAAATTGTCTTACTCGGAGAGTTTGGTGGATAAAAAGTGGTGTTTTTCCTGTTGTTTTAGACGATCGGGGTAAGTGAACATTTTTAAAAATTTTTATAAAAAATTAAAATTAAGAAAAATTGCAAAATCTATTCATTCAAGCTTTGACAATAACAAAAGCGTCTATAGCCAACAAACTACCCAAAAAGTGTAATTTTTCATATAGCCCATATATGTATTTTTATCAGGAATGAAAAAACTGTAGTTTTTTTGAGATTTCATTTAGGTTTTTAGGTTTTCTTAGGCTTTTTAACGTTTTTTAGGTTTTTTAAAATATATTTTATAACTTGCTAACTATAATATTTGCAGAGTAAATTTGAATAATTTATTTCTTCCTCGTTTGTTTTGTATGATTTATATCAATATAAATTTAAATGTAACAAAAGAATATCGTTTCAGAATTTTTTTAAATATCGTTCAATTAATATTTTCGATATTTTTCAAATTGAAGAAATGTGTGATTTTTATTTGAAAAGTTTCAAAATAATTTTAAAAAACCTAATTTGCCATCCTTGATTTTTATTAATAAATTTTCAGAGCACAGTTTGGAAATATACTCTCTTTATGGCGTGACAGTCTGATTAATGTGATTAATCATCCAGGTATTTTTTAAAAAGTTGAATTTTAAAAAGTATTATAATTAAACATAATTATTTAGTTGGATTAGAACTTTTGGTCACATTTTGTAAGGGTGAATTTAGCGACGAAAACGTACAGTTTTACTTGGCAGTAGAAAAATTAAAAATCACTCATCCACAGCAAGTGAAGCAAACTACTTTAGACATTTTCAACAACTTTATATCTGTTTTGTCATTGAAAGAGGTTAATTGAATTTAAATTATAATTTTTATTATTTTTTATTTTTAATTTAGATCAGTATCGATTCAGAGATACGAAGAAATATTACTCAAACTTTAAAAACTCCAACAAAAAACATGTATGATGCAGCACAACAACACATTTACTGTTTGATGAAAAATAATATTTATGTTCGATTTTTACATTCTCAAATTTTGCTGGATTTTATAGAAGAACAACAGAACATGGAAAGAAAGTATAAATGAATAAATTATAATTATAATTAATTATTATTGAATTTAAAAAAAAAGACTAATAGGTTAATTTTAAACTTGTTTACAAAATTCTAATTAATCACAAATTGCTGGTTAATTAATATTAAGTATTCTGTAACGTACATGATGTGATAATATTATCATGTTGTCATGTATTTATAGAAAAATTAATATATTAATAATATTAATAAGTAATGTTAATAATTTCCATCATTTATATAATCTATCAATTATTTTCACGTCTATTTTTAAATTTTTTGAAAATGTGTCCATCTATTGAAACGTTTAAAGTTGCAAATTTATTGGATGATAAGGATTTGGAAAGGCATGTGAGAGAAAGAATACGTAAACTGTGTTCTTTTAATGGGTTTATAAAATTTATATAAATTTATTTATTTTATAAAATATCGATGGACAACTTTTTTTTAGAATAACTAATCCAAATTCCTACACATTATTGAATCCAAAAAAGCCAGTACTAGCTTTGGACATTGATGGAACAATAATATCCCGATCCCTTACGACAAAAATGCATTTGGAATGTTCGTTTCAATCAACTGAAAATTTGTTCAAAGTTCCAAGAAATTTTTACACGCGTCCTCATCTTAGTTACTTTATTCGAGAAATGAGCAAATTTTTTCAAATTGTAGCTTATACTGCTGGGAAAAAACAGTATGCTGAATTTGTTATTGATGAAATTGAAAAAAGTATTGGTGACGACAACCAATTGTATTTTCTAGAAATATTTTCATCTACACATTGTACAAATGAGAATAAAAAGGATTTGAGAATAATTAGGAACGATATTGAAAATGTCATTCTTGTGGACGATAATGTTACTTTAACATCGGAAACTGTAAATTTTTTTAAATCACTTTTAAATTTTAACATTTTTATTTAGATTACCAACGGGATACTGGTTCAGAGCTGGGAAGCTGCCAACTCTCCAGATACAGTTTTGGTACAATTGGCAGTCTTACTAAAAGCTATGGTCAAAAGCTCCAATTACAAAGGGTTTATTAGTAAACATTTACAGCATCAAAAGATTACTAATTATAGTCCTATATTGTTTGATTTTAAAATTCTCGATCACAGATTTATTTGGCCTAGAATGAAACATGTAATAACAGATGGAGATTACGATAATCTTATTTGTGATCTATCAGGCTATGCAATATAGATGATTATAAATTAAAGAGTTTTAACCATATTTCAACCAATATAATTTCTAATTTATGTGTTTATAATTCTCACCTGACGATAATAATATACTTGTCGTATATTATAGCATTTATAAACCCACGTTTTATTTTCTTTCAATTGTCGACGTTTATATGATTCGAGGAAACCAGAGCCGTCTTTTTCAAAAAAAGAAATATAAAATGTATTTAAAATATACAAGTTATGAAGTTACATCATGTCCAATAGATAATATAGACCTATTGCTGTTAATCTTATCCATAGCAAAAAACATTGCTTCCAATCTCTGTATGTCTCTCTGAGTTCAAAATACACTGCAGTCTAACGTTGCATTTTAACTCATTTTATGTATTGTGAAAATTATACCAATTAAAACGTCCCCGTTTATAAACAACTGTGATTTTCTGCACTTTAAATGGAATTTTAAGCACAAAAACACATAAAAACAGTTTAACCAAAATTTTTTAAAAGTGAAAAGTAGATTTATAACTAGTTATTTTTATTAGTTATACATAAATTGATATGATTTCAGATCGATACATGTATGATCATCATAATGATGGATTTAACACGATATTATTTAATCATGATTTTTAAATTATTGGAACATGTATGAAACGCCTAATTGAATCTAATTTTAATAATTAAAACATAAAAATTTATCAATGACAAATTAAAGCTTTAAAGTTTAAAATTTCATACACCCTATAAAAATATTTTTTTCAAAAATATACTTCAACATGTTCAATAGATATATTATTCATGTTTGAAATTTCTTTTTCAGTAACATGTAATGATGTAGTGGAATCTTTAACGAATCTAAGCAAATTAAAAAACGATTGATAATTAAATCGATAAAATTCCACAAAAATAATTCAATTTGCAAATTTTCAAGAATCAAATTGACACCAGGTTAAGAAAATACACATTTGGAATATGGCATTCCAAGTACTTGATAGAAATTATCGTCTAGAGATATGAAATGACATTTAAATAGTCTAAATTTTAGACGAATAAAATGATAAAAAAAGACCTTTATTAAAAAATACGTTACATTTTATTCAATTTTTTCACCTAATCTATCAAAGACAGTAACAGATTGAACGTTACTTTTAATAATAATAGTCTTTTTCGTTGATGACGATTTTTTCTCTTTACTTTCAATTGTAGAATTATTAACGGTATGATTTGAATGATTTTCGAAGGATTTCTTGTTTGAGGGAGATACTTTTTGTTTCTTTACAACAGTAGCATTAAATACGGGTTTATGTTGGGGTGGTGAGTTTTTATCTATATTGTCTTGTTTTACTACAACCATATCATCTTTAACCGTTTTACACAAAACCGTGTCAAGAGAGTCTTGAAGAGGTACTGGATCCACAGGTAAGAAGAACTTTTTATAGTTACTAGTGTTTGTAAAAATTTTAACTTCATTTTTCCAATCAGCAATCACCGCTTCCTCCCTATCTGGACTACAATAAGGTTCAAGATGGCTGATGTATGGCATACTTGTCACATCAACTCTTCTGTACACTGGAGGTAGTGCCTCTTTCTTTAGAGGAACTTTAATTTTCTAAATATGATTATATTTTTGTGAAAATTATTTTTTTATTATTTAAAAACCTGATTATCTTTGTAAATTTTCAATTTGATTAGTAATTTTGCACGCAGTTTTGAAGCAATATCATTTGAGCTTAGATTATTCTCATTTCTTGGAATATCAACTTTATTCGTCACATTTGAAGATGATATTTTCATTTTTTTGGATACTTTTGATGGAGACTCTCGTTCATATTTATTTCCACCTCTATCACTCGGATGATGTCTTTTTCGATGACCCAATGTCATATTGTTTTCATCTTGTGAAGATCTAAAATTATTAATATTAATTAATTATTTATTTATAAATAAATAAATTATTATATTACCTTCTGACAGAATTCATCTCAATCGTGTCACTATTTTTTTTATTGCTCACTGAACGATGACATTCATTGCGATTCTGATTACATGATGATTTTACAACAACTAGTAAAATGTCACCACTATTGTGCGTACCAATACGTTCTTTAAGCATATTCCTCAATTCTTGTAGTGGTATTTTAATCTTCTGCACAAAATCTTGAATAGCGGCATTCATCTGTTTATTTTTCATCACATCATACAATAACAACGAATCTCCGCAAGTACATTTTTTATTCTTGTAAAATTGTTGATTTAAACCTAAAATATATTATAATTATAATAGTTTAATTTTTTTTAAAATTACACTTCAAACAAAAGTTGGTTCCACAAGGAGCAATCATTGCATCAATCATTATATTCTTACACCAGCCACATAATAGCTCCTTTCTGATATTAATGGATACTCTATTCCCACCAACTGCATCATGACTAATTAAAGTTAATTTTAAAAATTGAAATATTAAATTTAGTTAATATATTGATAATTACGAGACTTTTTGACCACTTGCTTTGGGTTTGTTACTACTTTTCATATTATTGTTAAACTTTCGAATCATTTCAAAATGTAAATGTATACTTATTAGTTTTTAATGTTGTCGTAACTTTCAATTATCATAAATGATATTTTATAATTGACCATTTGGTCTGTACAAATAATGATCCCACATTAAATTAGCACAAGAACTGCCCCTACTTGATAACATGCTACCGTTGAAATAAAATTAGCTTTACTAATTAATGTACTACTGAACACGTTTATTGCTAGTATTTCTCATTAATACTAATATTGAACGCCCAATTAGTATTAATTTAGTACATGCCCATTTTTAACAACAAAATAAATCGTAAATAATATCAATATTTGTTTTCAATTGACTTGTCAATAATGCTTTCAAAATTGACCAATACTAACCACTCTAAATCAATTGTTTAAATGATCAAACAGCCTTTCATGTGTCAAAATGCGAATTTCACAAAATCAAATAATTCTCTATTGGTTTATATTATTTCTAAAACAAATATATTAACCACTTAAGTTAAAATTTAGCTATCAAAAATTGACACAAATAACAACACTCAATTAAATTGTACATTGTGTCACTTTCACATAAATTTGCTTTTTTTGAAAAATTGTATCTCTGAAAGTGATTTTGGCGAAAAAATATATATCAAATTTTCAAGCGTTTGGTCTTAGTTGTCATTTAAATTACAAATATAATTCCTATTTACCATGATTATGGTACTATTTACAGTGTAAATTTTACACAGACTTTTGATTATTTTTTTGATTAACATTTTTGTATAATCTGGTAAAATTAATTTTTTACAAAAAAATAATATAATTATAATTAAATGGTCATTCTACATTACATAAGTAAATGATTTCGTGCATAAATAATATAATTTTATTTTAATTTAATTTAAATATGTCCTGAAAACAAATTTATTTATACATAAATACCACTACTATTTTTAAAAACGCATCCGTTCAATCATCAGCTTCAGGATTACTACGAAACAGATATTCAGCCTAATTAAAAGGTTAAAAAATATTTTACAAATCTTTATAACCACATAATCCACAGAATCGTCCGGTCGAATTTCACAACATGATCTCATTGCATCTCATAATAAGATCGAATTACATTTTTCATGAGATAGTTTCTCATTGGAAGAGATTTTTGTTCAAGCAATTAGTACTCTTTATCGCGTACTTGTTTTAACAATTGAGACAATTAAAATTAAAATTATTAAAATTATTAAAACATTATAGATTATAATTATAATATATTTCCTCAACACAAATGTTTATTGTAATGCCCGGAAATGTATACCTATTTTTGCTAAATTTATAAAAGAGATAACAAATTTACTACACTACATATAATAATTATAATTATTATTCTTGAAATAATTTTAATTTTAACTTCAACTTTTATAATGAACAGTCTATATTAAATTTTTACAATTTTATTAACAGTCAATAAATGTATTTATATTATAATACAATATTATAATATTATTTATATATTGTTCAATAAAACAAAGCGTCTCTACGATAAAAAACAACACGGTTGTTAGATATTGTAACTTGTAATATTATTTTACTTCTAGTATAAAAAATTATAAATTATAAACTTCACCCTTGGACAATTAATCTACACAACAATACTATTGTTACAATAGACCAACTGAATAATGAAATTGTCTACTTTCAAAAAATCAAGAATTTGAAACGTTAATTGCATTGTTCATTTTTTTATATATTGAAAGTTGAAAATGCAAAACTGTTCATCCAGTGAATTGAAAATTTATCCAACTCTCACAACCACCAACGTTATGATTAGCAAATTGTACGATTTAGTAAATAAACGAAAAGTACGTGTCAGGACCGAAGATTTGCAGATTTTTCGCAGTCTTAGTAGTAGGATACTTAAGAATTTTGAAAGATTTTGTAATTAAAATTTAAAATAATATTAATATTAATTTATTATTTTTATTAATTTCATTATTATTATTAATTTAAAACAAAAAATTAGCAAAAAAGGAAATGATCAATTTTATGGCAAACAATTTGCTAATTGACTATACTCTTTCAATCCTTATTCATCAGCGTTGTGATGAAACAAAGGTATTTAAATATTTAAATAATTAAATAATTATTAATTTTTTTTTAAAGAATGGAGATTCTTTTTTCGAACACAACATGATAAAATGTCTCAATCATATAATATCAAATGTTGGTAATGGAGAAAATTCAAAAAGTAAAAAAATTATATTTTATGTTTTATATTTTATATTTTATATTTTATATTTTTATCTTTTAAATTTTAAAATATAGGAGCTGTTTGTAATTTGCAGTTTTATTTGCAAAAAATAGGATTCATCGACTACATTTTAAAAACAATTGAATTATATTCAATTAATGTATCCCAAAATAGTGACGTTTTGTATGAAGCACTGTTTTTATTAACAAAATCTTTTACTACAGGTAATATAATAAATAAAATATATATTTTAAAATTTTATTTGAAATTT
Organism: Coelogynopora nodosa; assembly: GCA_034780555.1. Classification (NCBI taxonomy): domain Eukaryota; kingdom Metazoa; phylum Platyhelminthes; order Proseriata; family Coelogynoporidae; genus Coelogynopora; species Coelogynopora nodosa. The sequence goes on from JAUZND010035781.1 coordinate 15,340, forward strand.
TTTAAAATTTTTTAGAAATTCACATGACGAGAAATTTAAAAAAATATCACATATTAAACACTTGCTACGATTTATTAAAGATCAACATGTCAAAAATTAATGTCATTTATACTATACTCGTTGTTTTGCACAGAGCAATTATAGAAAGTTTTTATTATTTTTTTTAATAATAAATTATTTTTTAAAACTAAAATATCATTTAGATGTTAGTATAGATGTTTCAAATAGAAACAAATTAATCAAACTATTGATAAAACTAATATCGCTGCATTATAAAAAAAATTACATGACGGAATTGGTACTAGAATTGTTATCTAATTTAACTAAAAACAGTAATTTATAATTTTATTTATTTATTTTAATTTATTAGAATCAAGTATTTCAATTTTTATCTCGAGTAAAGGAACTATTATTATTTTAAAAATAATTTTGGAAAAAATAAAAACCAACAAACAGTTGTGTCATATGTCGAGTGCCATGAAAATTGTTAAAAATGTGTCTAAAACGCGTAATATTTATATTAATTATCATGTGTGTTATTTAGTTAATTTTTAGATAATTTTATTTTTGAAATTTAGATCAAGGGGTTTGTAACTTGCTTTCTAAAGATATTTTGCAAGTCCTCAGTGTTTTACTCCAGAATGAGAACATTTTCTCCTATTCTACTGAAATGTTACCAATTTTAATGTTTATTGTTCAAAAATGTCTACCTAAAGAAAAATTATTGTATGATGAATCTGTAGCCATGGAAAGAATATTTTTACCACTTATTGAAGATAATTTGCAAGAATGTGAGGACACGGAATCTGTTTGTAGTGCAAAATATGAAAATTTTGTCAATAATGATATTGATGATTTGGAATTTTCTTTTGAAGAAATTGGAAATGTAGAGTCAATAAGTCGTAAGTTTTAAACTTTTTAAAGACAATGTTTTCAATTTTAAACACATTTGATTATTTATTTTATGAAATTTAGACTTTTTAACCAAACATTTTCAATTTTAAACACATTTGATTATTTATTTCATGAAATTAAGACTTTTTAACCAAACATTTTCAATTTTAAACACATTTGATCACTATATAGATCTGAATACCATTCAACCTTTTGCGAAACTTTACAATTCTGGAGCCACTCAAGAACTTGAAAAAATGACATGTACTCAAGATTCAGAAAAGGCTAAATTTATACAACAGGATGTTGAACGTTATTTGTGCAATAACCTGTTAAATAAACCTATACTCTGCCACACTGAAAAATATGTAAAGGACCTTGATATTTGTCCAAATTTTTATCAAAATAATCATTCAGACACAATTCATAAAATAGAAAGCGACAATAAACTGTACATTTTATATTATCTGCTAAATTTATAATATCTCATTAATTATTTTTGTACGTTAGATTGGTGAATGGGCCTAATGTAGTAAATCATGATTTGCAATTTTGCTCCAGATTTGAAGCCGGCAATCTGAGAAAAGCGACAAAGGTTTAATCATAAATAAAAATTAAATATATTTTTAAAAATTGTTTAACAAACTTATTCTAGATACGTTCAAACGAATATGATTTAGTTCTCGACTCGGACATTTATACAAATAGCTACCAACAGTGGTTCTACTTTAGAGTCTCCAATATAACAAGAAATGACAAACCTTATCGTTTTAATATAATAAATTGCGTCAAATCAAATAGTCAATTTAATAATGGAATGCAACCTGTACTTTTGTCATTGATAGAGTGTGGAAAAGGAAATAATTACTGGAAAAGGGCGGCTACAAATGTCATGTACTACAAAAACAATAATGTCAGGAAAAGTCCCGAAAAACAACAAGACTATTCAAACCAACCTATAAAAATACAAGATTTTGCTACAAATACTTCAGAATTATCCAATAGTAAATCTTTACCTACAATAACATCAAAAGGTAAAAAAACTAATTCAAAAAAAGTAAATGTTAAGAATTATTCTGCTTTAAAAAAAAACAATAAACAAAGCATAAAAAACAAAGAAGATAAAGGAGACGAAAGTTTTGAAGAATCAACTAAAAAATTTAAAAACTTGGAAGACAATTTTTACTACACTTTGGCATTTAATGTTCAATTTGATCATATTGGTGATGTTGTGTACTTAGCATATCACTATCCGTATGGGTATTCTCGTTTACGCGTAATTTTTATAAAAATTATTATAATCGAATATTAATAATATATTAAAAAATGAAAATTTAGCAAAAACTAACAGAGTGGAACAGTCTTTGTAAAACCGTTACTCCTTATTGCAAAATAATGAAATTGTGTGATAGTCGATTGGGTTATCCCGTACCAGTATTAAAATTTTCTACCCAAGAGTCTTGTCATGATACTATTGAAAAACGAAACGTATTTATAACATCAAGAGTTCATCCTGGAGAAACCAATTCTAGCTTTTTGATTGAAGGTTACTTGATTATATTATATTTTATTTAATTTATGTTTTTAGAAATTATCAACATTTTAATGGAGCCACAAATACAAATAGTTCAAGATTTGTTGAAAATGTTCAATTTTTACATAGTACCCATGTTAAATCCCGATGGAGTTGTCACTGGAAAGTAAAATATAAATATTTATGAATTTTTAATTATTTATAATATAATAAAATAAAAATTTTATTTCTAATAGTCAACGCTGCAACATGTCTCACAAAGACTTGAATCGTTGCTGGACTGAACCAAACTTAAAAAAACAACCCACTATATACCATACTAAAAAATTAATCAAGATATTGAGCCAAACAAGTGGTATTGAAGTAATACATAATTACACTTTTTATAGAAAAATTTGTCTTGGAAAAATTTTATTTTAATGGACAAAATGATCATCTGTCACTTGAAAAAAATATTATTTAGCTATTCATCGATATTCACGGTCATTCGCGTCAAAAAAACATTTTCATTTTCGGCTGTGATGATAAAAAGTCATGGATTCAAATGGACGTAGATAACCCCTCTTGTTTATTATCATGTGACGTAGAATATAAGGTAAATTTGATAATAAATAATTTTAATTTAAAAAAAAACATTATTTTAAAATGGAATATTAAAATAATAACGTAGAAAATTTGCCATACGCTAGGAAAATACATTTCATTTTTTTCCACAAACCAATGCAATTTTAACGTGGCCAAATCTAAAGAATCGACTTCTCGAGTAACAATTTGGAGGCAGTTTAACGTGCTTAAAAGCTATACACTAGAAAGTACATTTTGTGGATTTAGTAAAGGGGTTTACAAAGATTATCAATTAAATCCAAGAAATTATGTACAAATGGCCAAAGCTTTTTTAACGGCCATTAGAGATTCAGACAGTCCAATTAATGTCGTTCTTTCCGATTATTCTGAGAATGATACTCAATCATCAAGTCAAGAATCTGTCATGTATGAAAATAATTAATAATTATATAATTTAAATATTATAAATTTTAGACCGAGTGGAATAGATGGAAATGCAGAAAATCTAGAATAGCACGTTTGTAAAATTTTATAAATAAATACATTAGGTATCATTTATTTTTACAAAAATTTTATACAAAAAATATAACCTGTAAAACTAAAAATGTAATAATCGATTCGTAATAAAAATATTTGGCAATGGGAAATGCAGCACCTATTAAAATGTAAAAATAATAATTAGATAATAATTAAAATATACGCTATTTATTTAAATTAAATACTTTGAACACATTGAGTTTTTTTAATTTTCGAATATTCATAATCCATTGGACAGACACATTTATTTGTTGGGATACATTCTTGAATTCCTGTGCATCGTGGTGAGCATTCTAAAAAAATATTTAATTATTAAAATAATTATTAAGAATTTTAAAATTAAAAAAATAATAATACTCTGACACGAATAATTTTTAAACGCATAATCGTAAACTTTATAATGTCCTTCAACGCAAACACAGGCATAATACTGACACTCCATATTGTCAGTATTTTTGCAGTTGAAAAAATTACATTGCGCCATTGTTATTTTAATGTAGTAAAATGTCCATAATAAGAAAAATTTCATAAACTTTCATAATAAATATGAATATACACAATTTTATAATTTTATAATTTTCAAATTTTAATTTTCAATAACGACCATAATATTATATTAATTCTCAAAATTTTATAATCTTAAAATAAATAAATAAATAATTTTTAAAATAAATTTTTTATTATAAAATTTAAAATCAAATTCATTAATCGATACGATAGAAGATGGATAATTCATAATTTTAATCAAAACCTTGTACATTATGTCATAATTGACAAAACAGTTGGTATAAAAATCAAATATTAATTAAAAATGGAAAAATAATGTATCAAATAACAATCATCAATTAAAAACACATGTGATTCATTAAGATTCATTGTAAATAACGCCTTCAAATGAATATCAGAGTCTTTATTAAAGTGGAAGAGTTTTTTAAAATATACAAAACCTTATGCTCTTGTTTAGTTTAGTAAAGAATTTTTACTAAAGATTTATAAAATATATATTAAAAATGTTTATTATTTTAAACATTTTTTATTTCATATTTCAGATTCATTCATTTATAACAATTATCTTTATATTTCACTTCATTTTATCATTTTTTTACAAGGAATGAAATAAAAAATAAAAAATAAAAACAAAGTGACTAAACACTTCTTTTCAAGCCACAATATATCATTTGTGGAATGTATAGAAGTGTTTAGTCAACTTGAGTAGCAATATGCGACAATTTAGTACAATTTTATTTTATAAATTTGTGTTTTAACATTTTTATATACCATTGAGGCGTTGATGGATGGTTTTCATGTTTATTGAATCGAAAATGTTAATAATCTAAAAAATTATAAGAAAAAAGGGCATGAAATTTGAAAATAATTTCATTTTTTATAGATATTATTTTACCATGTTGGATATAGTTTCAGCTTGTAAATTTACATCTTTTAAGGCCGTCTTTTTCGTTAGTTTTTTTGAAATAGCGTCAATGCATGTCGATTTTAAATTGGTCTGTTAATTACAGAACATAATAATTAAAATATTTATAAGGGTATTACCATGTTTATTCATGAAATTTAGACTTTTTAATCAAACATTTTCAATTTTAAACACATTTGATCATTTATTTCATGAAATTTAGACTTTTTATTCAAGCATTTTCAATTTTAAACACATTTGATTATTTATTTCATGAAATTTAGACTTTTTAATCAAACATTTTCAATTTTAAACACATTTGATTATTTATTACGAAATATTAATACTAAACGTTTTCGAAATTACCAAAATAGAAGCTACCACAACATTTACGTACTTTTCTTCCTTCAAATATTGAAAAAGCTTGAAAATTACATTTTCCACATATTCTGTCATATTTGAGTTTAATTTTTCAGTTTTTAACTTTCCAGTTTGCTTTAAAAATATAATTATTTGCATAAATTAAATATACATATAAATATTATTCTAAAAAATACATCTTGGTCCAAAAAATCCAAATCCAATAAAGAAATGTACCCTTTTGTAAGATTATCACAAATAAACAATGAAAATTCTTGGTGGATATCCACTATAGCACATTTTAAAAAATTGATTCCATCAACAGTCGATTCATTTATATAAAGACTCTAGGGAAAAAAACATGTATATTTTTTTACACCATTATAATGGTATAAATATTATTTATTAAATAATTATTTAATGCATTATGAAAATTTTAAAATGGAAAAAACGGTTTAAAAAAAATACCTTTTTCGGTTCATTTTCATTCTCCCCTTTGGTAGAAAATATATTGATAATGTGACTCAAATTTGCAAATTTAAAATCAACAGATTGTTGTATCAAATCTGCATTAAAAGGTTTCAAATGTCGCTCAAAAACATTAAAATGACTACATATAAAAAGGTAGCCTTCGCTCTTCTAAAATTGTTATTTTTTAAATAATTATTAAAATTATACTATAATAATACTAATAAAAATTTTTTAAATAACTGATTTAATTTTTTGAATTTCTCTCCCTGCAAACAGTAACGATTCAATACAACATTTTACTACATCTACAGAAACACTTTGAAAAGAGAGCTTCTAAATAGTAAAATTATAATAATTTTATAAAAATATTTTTATTAATATTTTTATTAATATTTTAATAATTTAAAAAAATACATCTAAAGAGTGAAACAACTTAAAAAGACACTGTATTGTTTTTTTTATTGTGGGATAGTAAAATCCAAGCAAATCGTGATTATGACCTTTTTAAAAATTAAATAAAAAATGATTAATTAAATTTTTCATTTAATGTCATTATAAATATTCTTTATTAATTAAAAAAAATACCCCAATAGTGAGTTGTTTCGGAATTAAATTTCTTCATTTGATTCTTTTCAATTCTCTATATTAAAAAATTATGTAAATTACATTTTTTCTCACCTACATTCATCATTTCCATTAAATCTGGGTAATTTAATTCACTACTACTGGGAATAAAATTTTTAATTTCCTTTTCTGCATACACGTAGCTTTTGTACACTAACCTTTCTTGGACGTCACCCATTAGCTGTATGCAAAATAGTCTATAAGGTGATTGTTTAATTTCTAAAATAGTGTATTAATTTTTATGTTAAAATATACCATTTTGAAAAAAAGGTGCTTCGCTAATTTCCAATTTTAAAATACTGGATAAATAGGACAAAATTTCCAAATGCTCAGTTTTTAAAATATCTTCTCTCATGAGACGATAAATATAGGAGCAAATTTCTTGAATAAAATCTCTAAAATGTACAATTTTAGTTTACAATTTTAAAATTTTAAAACTACCTTAATAATGGAGATTTATAACTGAAGCAAACGGAGAATAAATAACTTTCATCTACTGTCCAGGTAGATACAAGAGTTAAAACATTTTTCAACTAAATTTAACTTTTTTACAAATACAATTACAAATAAAATTACAATGTAAATGTGCGATTTTTCATCTTTTAACATAATTTGTCTGAGAGAAAGTTGTAGAATAGACATTATTATTGTTCTTCGAGATTCCATCCACAAGTTGTTTAAATCGCATAAAAAATTACGACAACTTGAAAAATAGTCAGAAATTATAATTTTTTTGACTACATCCAAATTAAATGGAATCACGATTTTGACACATACGTAGATTGCATTAAAACTTTTTACATGTGTTAGGAGGGATTATATTAAGCTTCGTGTAAAATATAAACCTGTTACCTCAATTATAAAAAAAGTTAGAGCAGAAATAAGAAAAAAATTTAAAAATACGATAATTTCATATCATTTGATTTATTGAATAAATACATCAAAATAATTATTAAATTGTTAAAAGGTTAATTTTAATGAAAATGAATAAATTTGACAAAAATTAAAAAACGGATTAAATAAACACATAAAAATGATTATTAAATTGCTAAAAGGTTGTTAATATTAATGAAAATGAATAAATTTTCAAATTTTCAAGAATTTTTGTTCAATCTAATTTGGAATCAGTGTTTTATACATTTTTTTTACAATAATTAAAATATGACAATTGAACAAATTTCATTTTTGTTTTCATTTCTAAAAAAATACCATTTATAATCTGAAATATTCGTCTCGACCAAACTCACAACATACTTGGAAAGACACAAGGCCACTTTTTCCGATTCTGATCTTAAAATAACCAAACTTTTAATGTAATCAAACTCCTTTTCTGGCTGAACGTCTAAAATTGTACTCTTCATTAGACTAGCACACTGGGATTTGAAAAATTCAACCATGATTGTAGAAATTGTTAAAAAACATTGTGTATATTTATCATAATATTGTTTAGAATTGTAGAAACTTGGCTAGAAATTATTTAAAAATTATTTTTAAAAAAATAATAAATAATATTTTTTTTAAATTTAAAATACATTTTTTGACATGAAATTATGCCCCTTTATAATCATGTTAAAATAATCAGAAAAATGATTGCAACCAACAGTAAAATTTTTATATTCTAGCATTTTGACAATTTTATCAATCCCCTCATAATGCACTAGGTTGTTTTTAGCAATGTTTGTAAATTGTTCCAATCGTCTCTAGAAAAAAAATAATAATTACTTTTTTAACAAAAAAAAACAACCCTTTCTTTCACTTTTCCTTTTAATGTTTTTGACAAATTTCGACAATTTGATAGAACTGCATCGCAATCGACTGTCAATTGATGTGAAGTGGTTACAAATGAGTCTACTTGCAAAGAAACGTCAGATAGAGTGGTATCAACAAATTTCAACTTTTTTTGACAGTATCTGATATCAACTTATTCAAATTATTCAAAATATTTTTTTAATTTTAATTATATTTAATTATATTTTAAAAATTACCCCAATAATATGACTTGTTTGTCATTCAAATGTTGCTCTTTTCCGTGCAAGTACTTTAAATTATTAATTTTATTTAATTTTATATACATTAAAATATTTAAAAATTTTAAGACAACCTCAACGAGTAAGTGGTCCATAAGATAAAATTTATTGTTCACTCAAATTTTTTAAATTAATCTTTTTAAAACATTTTGTTGTCGTGGTGTTGTAAATTTTATTGATAAATAAACTTTCAAGACATGAACATTTTTTAAATATTTATAAATCTTGAAAATCGTCAAAAATTGTTGAAAACTGTTTTTGAAAACATGAAATTTTTTAATACTTTACTCCAAATGCTGTCTAGAAATGACAAGATTGTAGATAATCTCGCAGAGTCTAAATTTATGAAAACAGCTGCGAAAATAACCAACAACTTTTACTTAAAATACAAGGATGCATTTAGTAATCCGCAAGAAACGTGGAAAAAATGTATAGAAAAAAGAAACAAAAATTGATCAATACAGTAATAAAATGTACAGAAAATTTATTTTTAATTTTGTTTTTTTAATTTTGATTTTTTACATGATAAAGGATTTGGCCCCTTTGCTCTTTTTCTTTTGTGCGATTGAACCTTTCCGATATCTTGTTTCAAATCATTTTGTTTCAATTTTCGCAACTTTTCAATCTCTGGGTCTAGTGTAATTTTATTGGCGCTTGTTTTGAGTTTGTGCGATTCTAGAGTTAGTGTATTTCCATGAAGATATAAAAGTGGTGTTTTTTTAGTACATCTGACTTTATCTGTCAATTCAGGGTCCTAAATATTAAATATTTATTTACATACAATTTTCTTGCCTGAGTTGCCATAAAAAAACACTTTTTCTTTTCCAAAAACAAGGAAAATTTCAAACAATTAAAAGCCGGTAAAACTGCATCTTTATCGTGTTTACAGTCCAATAACACACATTGCTCCAAAATTTTAACAACTCCATTCATCATTTTTCCAAAACTTTTACATTCTTCAATCACACATTTTGTAGTATATAAAATTGTCTCTACTTTAAAATATCTCGGAATTTGCTGGATGAGGAAAATTTTGTTTTTCAGAGCAGTAGCACAAAATGTTCCGTCGAGTAAGACGTGATAAGGTGGTTCAATTTTACATTCTGTTTTGAGGTATTTTAATTCACTTTTTATAAATTTCTGTCGTTTCAAAGACATTTTGTTAAATGTTCTACCACGTGATTAAAAATTAGTCGACATGGAGATTAAAATAAAGTTTATTATTTATAATTTTTATAATTTATTTTTTATAATTTGTATATTTTAAAATTACTTGAATTCATTATTAAATTTATTGATCATAATTCAATTAGAATTAAATTTAATAAACAAGAGTTTAATCATTATTTTATAAGATGGTATCTGTCTGAATGACATACATTGTGTGGCCATGTGGCCTAACGGATAGGGCGTCTGACTTCGGATCAGAAGGTTGGGAGTTCAAATCTCTCCATGGTCTTTTTTTTTAATTCAAAAAAAATCAAATTTTCTTTAAAACACACCCACAGTAACCCCTTATTACTTTTAAACGATATACACAATGAAAAAAGCAAAAATTTTGATAGAATGAATTTTTTTTGTTTGTGTATAAATTAATTCTGTCAATGACAGACTGTCATTTCATGACAAAACGTCAAATTTAATTAAAATTTGAGCTCTCAAAATTTTTATATTTGTGATACATTAAAAAAACCACTGAATCTAGAATAATCGAGGTTTTAGTAAAAAAATGTAAAATTAACAATACACGCTATCCAACTAGCAGAAAAAGTCGATAGACATCTATTAGAGTGATCAAATTTAAATTTTTCTGAGTGTGTAAATATTTCTAATAAATTCAAATCTAGTTTATAAAATAGACATAATAACAGCACAAATATTTTTTTTTGAAAATACTAATTATATTATGCACAGAACAAAAATGTATAATTAATTGGAAATGTCAAATAAAGTTTATTTATAAACAGTAATTTGTCAAATATGTATGTTACATACAAATATGTTAACAAAAGTCTAAAATGACATTTATGAACTCAAATTTATTTGTGCTGCGTACATTGTTAATCAACAAAATATTTAAGCAACATACAATTTTAAATTTTAAATTTAAAAGTGTATTTATCATTGTTACTCTAATAGGTGTCGCGGATTCTTAAATTTTTATATGTTAGTAACATGAGTGTAAGGCATGAAGTAGTAAAAAATTAATTAAAAATAATAAATATTTATCTGTTAAAATATGAGCGAAAATGGGTAAAAATGTATATAAATGTAATTTAGAGAAATAATATTATTTAAAAAAATCTGTAACCCAATTAATTGGCCAAAAGTATTTTAAAACTTTTCTGTTCAAATTGGGAGAAAAATAAAAAATTATTATAGACTAAATAATATTTACTAAAAATCAACGACGGTATATTTGAGTATTATATATGATTAATTCATTAATATTAAATGATAATCTTGATTAAACCCAAATATCTATTAAGTATTTTCCCCCTTACCCTATTTTGTATCCACAAATTTAAATTATCTTTCATTAAATTTTAATGATTAAAATCATGTGACATTGATACACTTCTTTTCTTGTACTTGCTTCGTATTTTTTTGAAAAAATTCTATATAATTATATATAAAATTCAAAATAACTCTCCAATTTAGACTTTTATTTATTAATTTTAATATACCAACAAAAATATAATAATCACACTTTAGTAACCTTTTTCTTTGATTTCATATTTTCATCATTTTTTGGCAAAGGATCGTCCAACCACTTCAACTCATGCTCCGAAAAAACAAACCCCAAAAACCTCCTAACAAAACACAATGCTAAAATAGCCAATGGAAAAAACAAACTAATCTGATGAAAAAAAATGATTGTAAAAAAGCACACTATTTGAATTCCCGTAAACAAGTGAATTCTTTTTAAAGGAACGTGCCGTATATACTTGTAATCTGGTTGATACTTTTTGGGCTTGAAAATCAACGACAATCTCTGTAAAATCTCCAAATCCCCTACTCCCGATAATGCCATATAAACAAACACGCCAGATAAAATAGCTATCGGAAAAGTATCAACATAGCGTATAAAAAAAATAGTTATCCCAATCATGACAGCAATAAGTAACCCCGAAACTCTCTGTTCTCTAATACCAACAAACTTTAGTCCTTCTCCGGGAGCAATGGCATCAGATTCTCGAATCAAACAAGTTGTATGTCCCATGGACAGCACTGGAGCAATAGTCAACCAGGGCAATCCCAGAAACGACATTAACCCAATCAAAATTGCAGTTATAAACATGTCTAAATGATAACCACAAGACTTTTTCAATTTATTCTTCTTCCTATTTACCACAATACTCGTAATGCTCTGATTCATAAATATCAATATCGACATTGGAATGGACGGTATAATGGCTATAAAAATAAACCAAAAATTATTCACAAAAGGATCCACGAACCACCTTCTCTCAAACAAAAGACTCAGAGGTGAATCAAATTCGAGTTTAAAAGTATCGTACGCATAATATCTATCGACTACAAACATTACGGCGATGGAAATTAATATTGCAAAATTGGAAATGAATCTCCTCGTCTTGTAACTGAAATAAGTCGATTTTTTCACATTTCGCAACAACAGGGCTATCCCGATCGTTCCCAAAAATAACAAGCAGGAAAAGTAAAATATCCCGTCCATCGATCCCAAATTCATCATAGACAGTGTTTCTTCATTTATATAAATACCATTCAATAATTTACAATTTGACAAGTTGTCAGACGGGTCCTTTAAAATTCTGAATCCTACTACGTTATCCTCTCTACCCATAACAAGTCCAATATCAATGGGCTTTTCCAAAGCCTCCAAAACTTGCTTATAATTATAATTGCGAGTATCTTCATCACACGTCCCATTATAAACATGGCAGAAGCATAACAAATGCTCGTAATCATAACTATTATACAAACTGAGTAATGTTCTAACCCCTCTCCACCCCACCATCACAGAAATTAGCAACACAAACAACTCTTGAGTAAATCTAGTAATTAGCTTCACCAATTTAACTAAATTGAACATTACTAGCACCAATAGATTCACACTGATCCACATGCCTATCCAAAATCGCATGGATAAAAAATCCACATGGTACATTGTACAAAAACCATAAATGGTTAATTCACAACTAACAGTTAACCCAGTATAATTAAAAATTAAAAGAGGCTGTCCTGAAAACAAGTGGTAAATCAAACCACACAGTGTCAAAGCCAAAAGACTATCATACACTCCAAAATGACCAATCTCTGCTTCGATTAGTTTCGAAAATGTCACCAATCTCGCCACAGATGCAATGTACAGAAAAAATATCGTCGATATTGTCTGAATACTCACCCCATCTATAAAATCACTCTTGTAATGACGCACTTTCCTCCTGACATCGCTAATCAACCCTCCAAACAACCCTCCTTTACACTCGTTCAATTCCAGTACATTAGTGGTTGAATATCTCTTGCATCTCTTAGTCGTTCTTCTTCTATGCGATTGGTCCGGGACATTATCGGGGGGTTTTATTCTAATCGCTGGATCCCATTCCCCTGGCGGTAAAATTGTACACTGGTCTAAAAACTCATCAATCCCGTAAACCAAATCTCCGACATTACTGGCCTTGTATGCCACTTCTCTAAACACGTCATCTGAAATTAAAGACCCCATAGCTCGTCCAATTTCATGATAATCGAAATTCTCGTCTTCCGGCCCCGTAACCAAATAAATGAACCTAGTATCAATAGGAATGTTGGTAAACCTTCCAAAATACGTGGCATGTGTCATACGAATGAACACTTCAACTCTATTTTTAATCTCACTGGTTACACCTGTAAGAACGATCGCTGCTTCTGCATTGAGCGGTATTTTTTTCAAAAAATGACACCCATTTTTATCCTTATTTTTATGGCCATCGTCATTGCTACACCCGTCTTCCTTGATGACTTGCATTGTTTTAATTTGCTGTTGAGAGTTTTTACGGGCCATGCAATCTGCTACAGAGTGACTTTTTGTTTTCATTAACGGCACAGTCTGATTGTTGTTGTTGCCAAAATTCCATCTATGCATGTGTAAATGGTGACATTTTTTTGATAAAATGAGCTTGAAAGTTTCACTTTCGCTTTCTTTGAGTAGATGATTGAATATTAGTATTTTTGATATGGCATCTAGATAAAATGTGTTTTGTATTTTTTAATTATTTTTAAAAAACCTACTAATTGAGAAAAATTGTCTATACAAATGTCCAACATTACAATGCCTGATTGTAACGAATTTTTTACTCTATTTATGCAATATTGACTAACGGTTGAGACGTGTGGTTTGGACCATCTTTGGCCTTCCAAGTCTACATTTTCTTCGAATTTAATCCATCTTAATTTTTTATTAATTAAAGTTGTATTGATTATTATTAAAATTATTAACAACATTTTAACAATTTTATTTATAATCATATTTATGTATTTATTCTATCCATTTTTTAATTTTTGTCAAATTTATTCATTTTTATTAAAATTAACAATTTTTTAATTTTTGTCAAATTAATTCATCCAAAATTTACCTAGATGTTTCGACCCATTCTAAGCAATTTCCATTATGATACTTTAATTCCAACAATTCACAAAATACTGGTCGACTACGATGTTCTTCATCTTCATTAGAACAAATTACTTTAACTTTAGATCTATAATCTGAGCTATAACTATATTTATCCAAGCATGAAGACGAACTCTCCATTGGAATAAAAATGTCCAACGTTTTTTTCTTCACCTTCTTCCATATAATGTAATCTTTACCTAAAAAACTATAAATATAAATTTTTGAGCTACAAATAAGGTAGCAAAATATTTTAGCCTAAAATTATGAATTTTATAAACATTTTTTTATTACAAACACGTTACTTTTTGAAACATTTTTTTCTTTTTTTTCATTGTCCATAGTTGAAAATTTATATATATAAATAGGAATATAATTATATTATTATTACTACCTGTAGCTAAAAAGTTCTTATTAACCTGTTTGAAGGAAATGGATAAATATTTACTTTCGAGAAATAGCTTCAACTTTACATCTTGAAGCTTAATTTTAAAATATTTTTTTCATGTTTAAAATTTACCTATTAATTCATCTTTTCTTGTCAGTTGGAAATATTGTTCATGGGCAAACTTGTAAATTTTTTGAAAATTAATTTATAAGAATTTGATAATTTAATTTTAAAAATTTTTCGTACAAAACAGTGGAAACTTGCAAAGGCCTTTCGGACAATAAAATAGCGTGCCATTCTGTTAAATTTTGTACATGGTATCCGAGTTTTGATCAAAATACTGGAAAAGTAACTACTCTATGTTCTGTTCATAACAGTAAGTTTAATTTTAAAATAAAACTTAAAATTAAAAAATATATAAATTTTTATAATTTAGTGTTTACATGTGACAAATTTAAAACAAAAACCGATTGCATTACAAAAGAATATTGCAGATATAATTATGACAGTAGAAGATGTGATTTTAGTGCAAATGGTATAATAATTATATTAATTAATCAAAAATTGTCTTGAAAATCAAAAATTAGACGAAATTTGCAAAAAGATGGATTTTTTTCATTGCAAACAACAATTCAATTGTACATTTAACCAGATAAAACGCCAGTGCACCGTTTTTAGTATTTTACAATATAAAAATAATAAATAAATAAATACATTTTTAAATTTTAAACTTTAACTTTAAAATTTTTAGAACCACGATGTGTAGAATCTGATGAATGCTACAGAGAAGACATTTGTTCAGTATATAGAGACACGTGCACAAAAATGAGTAAAATAAATTTTAAATTTAAAAAAAATTAATATTATATTTTAAAGATATAAATATATATATATACCTTTTAGCCCCCCAAGAGATTTTAAAAAAGATTATCAGCAATGTATGAAAATTTTTATTTTACATTTTTTTAAAATATTTCTGAAAATTTATTAAAGTCTTCTCAAGTTAGTGGATGTTCTGCTAGGCTTAGTAAAGCATTGGTAATTTAAAATTACTAATTTTAAATTTTTATTTAAATTATAATATTAAAATTAAAATTAAGTGTTCTGTACTATTGGAAACGACATATAGTTTACTACACGATTCGGTAAATAATTATATTATAATTTATTGCCAATATTATATTTTTTAAAACTTTTTAGCTTTATCAAAAAGTGTCCAAATATCTCAACGCTTTTCATTTTCTAACTCACGTTTTTATAATACTAAAGTACGGGCTGATCATATCATTTGTAAGAAAAAAATTTTATTTTATTACATACAATAATTTTTAAATTTAGAGATATCGTACAATTTATTATTTCAACATTATCGAATCCATCATTACAGTATAAATTATTTTATATTTATAATTATAATTTTTTAGATTGGATGTCACAGTTTCAAGTACAAAAAATCAATTCGACAGGAAATATTTGTAATTTTAAAAAAATTTTTTTAAATTAATATTCTTAGTGCGGTTGCTTAATTGACGGAAGTACAGGTAAATTTTTCAATTTGTTACATTTTTAAAATATTGTCGTTATTTAGGAATTAGCTTATATAGTAATTATTAATTCTTATTAACATTTTTTTTAGTTTTTATAAATTATAAAATTTAGAATTATTTTACATTTACCTCACGACAAAAGTACCATTTAGAATCGATCGATATAATTATTATAATACTTTTTTCAAATTTAGATTTTCACGATAACAAACATGTTGTTGTTTTTTCGCGATGCAAATGGTGTATGTCATAAACGCTAGAAATCGACCAACGTATTGTAACACCCCCGTTTTCAATTTTAGAGACCTACAAACTTTGGAAAAATGAAAATTTTACCTCTTGTAAAATTGGTTCAAAATTTCAAAAAACTACAACATTTGCTCAATATTGGGATATAAAAAATTTAAAAGTGGAGAAACGTATATTTGATGAGATATTTATAAAAACGTATTTTACTAAATTTTTTTATTTGTTATTACTATGGATAATTTTAATAAAGTTACAATTTAAAAATTACAAAAAATTAAAAAGTTAATATCATATCAGGGATATATGAATTAATTTTATGAAACTAATGGTGCAGTTGACTGAGCGATAAAAAAATATAAAAACTATTTTTAAAACATATTAAAAAATGCAGCCAATTAGCTTAATTATAATTAAACAAATGTAAAGCGGGGTAAAGTGTAAAGTTTTTACAATTTTTGGTCGATTTATCGCGTTGTTTTTTTAACATTTTTCATACCATTTTCAGGTCATTTGTTCAGAAACAATGATGGATTTTAGATCTGTGCGATTATATGTAATTATTTTTTTTTAAAATAAATTTATCACCAAAATAATTTCAAAACTTAAATTTAATTTTAGTGCAACAGATATCACGACGAGGTTCAAGAAAGTGTCAATAGTTATCTGAGAAGAAGTGAAATTATTTTTTTTAATTTTTAAATTTTTTAAATTTTTAAAATTTTAATTTTATATTTTAGCGAAATATCTATATTTGAACAAGTGAATTTTGTTAATTTATAAATGAAATTAAAAGTATACATTATTTTTAATTTTCAACTTTGGGCGCTCGTTTTCTGTCGTTTTTTCTGTCTCCATTACCTCTCTGTGCGCTTTTATTATCTTGATTGGCATTTAAATTATGTGGGTGTTCAATGTGAGTAAAAAGAATATTATCGGCCCAAAAATTTTTACACTTTATTAAATCCAATTCAGAACAAGAGTTTTTATCGAAGATCATTTCAGCGTTGGGTGAGGTTTTGAGCTTTTCGAAAACTGTGTACATTTGATCCATTTTTGAACGAGAAATATTAAATATTAAATATTTGATTATTACAATTTGTAAATTACAAATTTGCGTTGTCAAGTTTTTATTAATATAGAAATAAATTTAAAATAATTAATAAATTAAATACCATGTTTACAACAATTTTATGATTAATCAGAACGCGACAGCTTATATGAAGTTTAAAAAAAATAACATTTTTTTAACACCAATGTACTAAACCGATAGTATAAAAAAATAAACCGTACTAAAAAAATCGGGCACAATTCACTAATTCATTTTATATTTTGTCATTAATTTTAAAAAATGTTGTGTTTATTTATCGTTAAAATGTACCATGTTTTGAATGTAATATTTTTTGATTATGTAAAAAGATCTTCATCATCAGTGATTATAATTTTAAAATGATATTTTATTTTTTATTATACATTTTTTAAAATAATGTTTAAACCAATAAAACAACAACATTGGAACACACAATTTGAAATTATTATCACTGATTTATCAGTATTGCAGTATTACTATGTTCGCGTTATTGTTACATTTTTTTTGAACAATTTATTTTTTGAATATTTATAATTATTGTAAAATTGATGGATGAAAAATTTTTTTTTAAACTTCATATAAGCTGTCGCTACTATAAATAAAGTTATATTGTTACCATTGCAACTCAAATTTGTAAGAACTTTCAAAATGGATGAAATTAGGCATAAAAACTTTAAAAACGATTTAAAAGCGCAAGAGTTACAACAAGAACGAAGGAATGACAGAATTATGCAATCGAAGCTGTTATTATTATTTATATTATTTTTTTTTAAAATATTTTTTAGAAATCGACAAGCGATATTGAGTAAATTGCGCGATCAAGTCATTGGAAAAGATGTGAAATCAACTGGAGATGATATGAAGGTATAAATTGGAAATTTTTCTTGTTTTTGTTTAAAATCAAATGCTTTAGATTATGATGGCGGAAGAAATGGACTTTATTCCGTTGGATATTTTTGAAAAGTGGACCATTGTACCCGTTCCAAAAGGATATAGAAATTTATTAATGGTGAAAAACGTAATTTTAAACTTAAATAATATAAATATGCCCTGATTTATTATAATTATAAGTTATTTTTTATAACCCTTATAATTTATAAGGGTATGGCAGAAACATATTCAAAATACGGAAAGAAAATTGCTAATTTTAAAACCAATTTACCGGGAATTGGAAAAAGTGATGAATTTTCAATTTAAAATGAAATTTTAATTCTTTTTTTTTGTAGAAAAAACAATCCTCGATGTTATTCATTGTCCAAAATTGGGCATTTATTACATTCTCGACGGAATTTTATGGAATGATCTTGAATTGTGTCAGAATTTGGTACATTATGTTTTTAAAAATATTTAAATTTTTTTTTTAATTTATTTGTTTTTTAGACTCAGATGAGATTTTTTTGGTTGGAAAATAAAATTAACGAATTGTTAAGTGAAACTCCCATTCATGAAAGGGTTCTTTTTTTTATAATTTTAAAAATTAAATTTTTAGTGCAAATTTGAATACCTTCGTCGACTTCGATGTACAAAAAACACTATATTATTTTTGAAAGAAAAAGACTTTTATGACAATGTAATTTTTAAATCATTTTTATTCAATTTATAGTCCGCGTCACCTATTAGAGTTATCAAAATTAAATCTTTATTAGTGTTTAAATATTTTTAATAAATTCAAATTTAAATTAAAAAGTATACGCAATAACAGCAAAAATACTTTTATTTAAAAATATTAATTATATTAGGCGCAGAAATGAATTGTGTAATTAATTGAAATGTAGCAGAAAATAATCAAAACACAACTTTTTTTACAGAATAGTACCCTAGCTAGTAACAAAAATATTTATTTGAAAATATACATAAAAGTATTTATAAAATATAAAACTAAAACTCTTCTGATTCGTCTAGTTCTACTTGCCCTTCGTACAAGTTTTTTAAAAGAGCATCTGTTTTTCTAATTATTAATTATTAATGGATCATTATTCATTATTACCGTATACACCCACCAATTGTCTCGGACTTTAAATCCTCGAACGCCTTTTCAAGTCTCGTGAGAACCAGAGAAAACGTTGTATTGTACTCTCTACCCACTTGCCCTTTTGTAACGGCCCACACCATTTCGATTGGGTTTAAATCAGAGTGGTATGGAGGTGAGAATACTATTTCATGTCCTTCGCTGGCAGCCATATTCTCCAGGACTGAGACGACATTACTTTTTAT
The DNA here is from genome assembly GCA_034780555.1 of Coelogynopora nodosa. NCBI lineage: Eukaryota > Metazoa > Platyhelminthes > Proseriata > Coelogynoporidae > Coelogynopora > Coelogynopora nodosa. The sequence continues at coordinate 34,879 of JAUZND010035781.1, forward strand.
ATAGGTTTCAACTTTTGCCCAAATAGCCGTTTTCAACTCTGTTGTCGAATGTGGAATTGCATGCTCTTCAATCGCTCAGTCTTCCTTAAGGTAGATTTGAGGACTGTATCATCATCTCTGTTAAACTGGATATGCTCTTTTGACAAAAGAAAGTACATGACGTCGTTTGCGACCGTTCTCGTCTTTGATAATCTTCTCTCTCGGAGAAAAATTCTTATGTCCTGTAGCAAAGTTTCGTTGTTATTACATTTTCCTTTTATTACATTCTATATCTGGCCTAGTCCACGTTGTTGCGATTTCAATATCGCCATGCTCCAGAGAATGATTCCATGGATTTTAAATTTAAAAGTGTATTTATTGGTGATACTCTAATAGGTGATGCGGACTGTTAATTTAATTTTAAATCATTTTTATTTTTTTAGATTGATGGTTATATAATTTTTCATGACGAAACAATTTATGAACCGGGTATTACACCTTTAGTCGGTTGGATTCCTCATAAAAAGTTGATCATGTTTGATGATTATGACAAAGAATTGATTTAAAATACTGAAAAATTTAAAAAGTTTATTGTCATTGCTACAATTTGTAAATTACAAACCTATATACCTGGAAAACTTGTTTTGGATGACTGAATTGAAAATTTATGAGATTTTGATTAGTGATAAAAGTGATAATTTTGTTTACTCAGTGATAGTTATGTAACTGTTAAGTATACCCCTCTACAATAAATATTTCAAGACTTGATTTAATTTCAAATTGAAATAAGTTGAAAGTTTTAAATTTAATTGACTAAAATATGACTGACAGTGTCTCGGATACTTTTCCAGGTATTGTCCAAAATTTTAATATTCTAAAACTTTTGAGGCCTCGTCAACGTTTTTGCAATATTATTTGTAAACATTATTCTGACCTAAAATTTAAGGTTTGAAGATTTACGAAAATGGAGGACTTTTTGTTCTTGATTATGTCATTATGAGCAGCTATTTTGTTTTGATTGTAGCAGTTTCAATATATGTAAGTTTTATTCAAACTTTTTCAATTTTAAATACATTAGTTTTATGTTTCTTTCAAAATTATATAGACTGGCTACACGAGTAATAGAAACAACATTTCTGGCTACTTTTTAGCAGGCCGTTTCATTACATGGCTCCCGGTAAATGGATTATTAAAATTAAAATTTATAATTATTCAATATTAGAAATATTATATTTCATTTGATTGAATTTTAGATTGGTGCTTCTTTATTCGCGAGTAATATTGGATCAGAGCATTTTATAGGTTTGTCTGGAAGTGGGGCTCATAGTGGAATTGCTGTTGGAGCATTTGAGTTTAATGTAAGTAAAAATATTTCCTTTGAAAATTTTTTATATTTGTTTTTTTTAATTTTTAGGCTTGTATGATTTTGATACTCTTGGGTTGGTTATACATTCCTGTTTATATTGCAACAGCGGTAAAATTTAAATTTTAAATTTAAATTTTAAAACATTTTAGATAAATACAATCCCTGAATACGCCAAACGTCGATTTGGCGGAAAGCGAATTCAGCTAATTTTAACCGTTGTAGCCATTTTGTTTTACATTTTTACAAAAATTTCAGCCAATATTATATCTGGTCAAATTTTTATATCAGTAGCGATGGGGCACGATAGCACATATTATATTTTATTTATCATCATTTTTTCCTTTTTGGTCAGCATTTATGGTACTTAATTTTGTTTTTATATTAAAATAATATTTTTTTAAAAAAACTTTTTTAGGTGGATTAAAATCTGTCATTTTCACAGACATGATACAGGCGTTTATAATGATTACTGGCGCTTGTTCTGTTTTAATTTTTGGTAATATTTTATTTTCTATTTTTTTTTATTTTTTTATTTTTTATTTTTTTTAAAATAAGGTATGGTGGAAATTGGAGGATATTCTTCATTATATACCAAATTCTCCAATATTATGGGAAAAGGTTGTTATGATGTTCCTCTAGACGGATGGAAAATGTTGAGGCCTTTGAACAGCAAGACAATGCCGTGGTTTGGTTTCTTATTTGGACAAACTCTTGCTTCTATAGCTTATTGGTGTTCTGATCAGGTTATTTGTATTAACATTTGTAATTACAATTTTATAATTTTAAAAAATATTCAAAAAAATTAATAATCTTTAAACTTTAAAATATTTTTAAAATTGGGCAAAATAACGGTTGAACCTCGAAATTTTACCATTTAAAATTTAAATAAAACCACGGAATAAATCTTTTCAGGACTTTATATTTCTTTATATTTTTTTTTTATATTTTAATAATCATTTTAGATTATGGTTCAACGAGTTTTAGCTTCAAAAAATATTGCCCATGCCAAAGGGTCATTCATTATTTTTAATATAAATATTAGTTAAACGTGTATTAATTATATATATTTTTTAATTTTAGCTCCACCGTTTTTGCCGCTTTTTTGAAACTTACGCCTGTTTTTTTATTGGTTATTCCTGGAATGATTAGTAGAGTTTTATACCCTGGTTTTTTTTACAGAAAATTTCAATATTTAAATTTAAATATAATATTTTTATAATATTTATTTTTAGATGTAATTGGGTGTAAGAGCAAAAACGAATGTTTACGAGCATGTGGAAAGGAAAATTCATGTTCTAATTATGCATATCCATATCTCGTAATGAATTTGCTACCAATGGGTTTTTTTTTTTAATTTTCATTTAATAATTTTTAGGGATGAAGGGGCTCATTATTATCACGTTAATATCTGCTTTGGTTATTTATTAATTATTAAAACTATGAATAATTTTATTATATACTTTTTTTAATAGATTACGGATCTAACTTCAATATTTAACAGCGCATCCTCTCTATTTACATGTGATATTTACAAGCATATAAGACCTAGAGCTCGGAACCGAGAATTGATGATTATTAGTAGGTTTGGATTTTTTTTTTGTTAATAATTATAATTTTTATTATTTTTATATTTTAAATTTAGACTTTTTGTTATTCTAATGGTGATTTTGAGCATGTTATGGGTCCCCATAATTGAGAGGTTACAGGGAGGTGATTTATTCATGTATATTCAATCAGTTTCTGCCCATTTATCTCCACAAATGGGTGTCATTATTCTTATCGGAATTTTATGGAAGAGAGCAAACGAAAGGGGAGCCTTTTGGGGTCTCTTAGTAGGACAAACCCTTGGATTGATTAAATTCATTACAGAGATTACATTTCCTGAAACTTCTTGTTCAAATGAACCGACAAATTCCATTTTTTCCATACATTACATGTACATGGCTCTCTTTTATAGTATAGCGACAGCATTAGTGTGTATTGTAGTCAGCGTTTGTACGAAAATCCCACCAAAAGACTTGGTTTTCAAAATTTCTATAATTTTTTTAATTATATTTTATATTATTTTAGTTAATACGAACAACCATATGGACTTTAAACGATTCTACCACAAGAAATGACGAAATTGAACTTGTTGAGATTGTGAAAAAGTCAGACGGAATTGATGATATTGTGCCGTTGACTCCGTTGATTAAAGAAGAATTTGGCGAAGAAAATTTAGATAATAAAGTGCTGGAAAATGTGTCGGAATCAAAAACATTATATACCCGTATATTGAATGCTTTCTTTGGAAGAAGTGAATCGGTGAAGCAGGAGAATGACAATATGGCCAAGAATTATATGAAAGCTATAACATCAATTAAAGAAACGAAGTTTGAAAAATGGACATTGAATATTTTTGCGGGGATTGTTATTGTTCTGGTTTTAATATTGTACACATTTTTCTCTGTTGACAGTAAGTGGCCTTTTAATTTTTAATGTTATAAATATTAATATTAAATTATATTATTGTAGTAAATTAAATTGAAGTAAAGTAGGTTTTTTTATTGAAACTTTTTCAATTTTAAATTGCAAAATGCAAATTTATGACGTATTTTAAAAATAATTAAATTTTTCAGTTTCCAAGTCGACAAACAAACTTTGTATTTATTATGAATATCCTGGAAACAAAGGATTTTAGCCATCCATAACAGTTTTAATTATTTAATCTCACTTTCAAATAGAGATATTTGACCATATAAAGTTTATAAACTAAAAAATTTGATAAAATCAAACAACCTCATTCACACCTTGATTTCATATTAAAATTATATTTGAATAATAATCCTAAATCTCCAAATTTAGTACAAAACCACCATATTACTCTGAAAGTCTGATTTTTACTATAATGATCCTATTCTATTCCATGATAAATCATTCTATCAATCAGTAAACGTACAATTAGACATTTTATAACAGGAATAACGAAACAAGATCTAGTAATTTTTATTTTCCAACCAATACAAAGTATTATTCTTAAAATGTGCACAAATTGACCCAAAAAGAACACCAATTCCGATATTTCGAGTCTAGACGACAACACTTTTTACACAACATCAGATGTTTTTGAAAACACCCATCACATTTTACTAAAAAGACAAGTTTTACATTTATTAAATTTAATGTCTAAACAAGAAAGTTTTGACGAGTACTTTTCTCACAGGGAAGAAGAGACAAGCATTTTGGATAAATCAAATGAAAAGAGCCAAACATGTAGTTCAATGGTCGAGTCTCCTGGAGCCTGCGAAGTTGATTATTTCACTTTTGATATTTTAAAAGTATCTTGTGATGATGTAGCTAATCAAATGACTCTTATAGATGGAACCAACTTTTCGAAAATTGAACCCAATGAATTTACAAGTTGCTCATGGACAAATCGAGAAAAAAACATTTTCGCTCCCAATATTGTAGTATTTACCAAACAATTTAACCAATATTCCTTTATGGTTCAGGATGAAATTTTAAAATACTCTGTTTTAAAAGAAAGGTGTGAGGTGATTGTACATTTTATAAAAGTTGCAAAGCGGCTGTACGAATTGAACAATTTTAGTGGTCTGGCGGCCATTATTAGTGCATTTCAATCAAACTCTATATACAGACTTAAACAGACGTGGGATTCTTTACCTAGAAGAGAGTATACCGTGTTTATTAAACTATCTAGCCTTATATCAGAACAAAATAATTGGGACAATTACAGGAATCTAGAAAAAACGTCAAAATTACCAATTATCCCCTATATCGTCATTTATCTCACGGATTTGATGTACGTCAACTTGGCTTATCCAAAATCAACAATATTCCAATCCCATCACAGAAATGACCATATGGGCAATATTATAAGACGTATATCAGAATTTCAAAAATCTGATTATGGGATAAAGGCCATACCATACCTCCAAAAATACCTCAGCCAAGTCAGGTACATTGAAGAAACTCAGTTGTTTATAGAGGACGATTATTTTAAAACTTCTTTAAATCTTGAGCCGAATGATCAGGAAAACCCCACAACTTCCACACCTAGAAAAATAACGGGAAATAAACATGTACGTGGTTCTAGTTTGGGAAGTTCAAAGTATTTTGCGTCTAGAATGTCTGCTCCGATTAACCATAAAGCCAATGCAAGTTTTTGTATGGCTACTCCTGAACGTAATTTAATTGACGATAGTGCAATAATGGAATCTCCTTATTTTAGCTGCTATATGAGTAATTTATTTATATATAAATAATATTTATTATAAATTATAATATATATACATTTTTTTTAATTGATTTTTAGGAGACGAAAGCATAGGTGAAATTTCTAGAACAAGTTCTATAAGAAAGGGGTACATTTTAATACTTTTTAAAATGATTGTTATTTTTATAATTTATAAATTTTAAATTTTAGTCAACTTAATATCGATTACAGTAAACTCAATTACGTGATTGAAAATTACGTCAAACGTCGGACAATTTTTAAAAAGAGTAAAAGGACTATGGTTCATGGTTGGAGTAGATTTTATGGTGCTGTATATGAATCGTGTCTTATATTTTTCAATAGTAGGAGGATTTCTGGGTTTAGTCGGAAAATAGTAATTACACTTTTTTTTAAAATGATTTTTTAAAAACAATTTTATTGTTTTTTTCATGAAATTTATACTTTTTATTTCGTATTTCATATTAATTTTATTTTTAGAACAAATCAAAACCTTGTAAAGTATATAACATTATCGATTGGACCATTGTACTCTGTTATAACAACGACAAAGCTACCGATTGTGTGAAAATCACAAACCCCCAAAAAGGAGACATGTATCAACTAAAATTTGCGTCTATAGAAATGGCCACTGAATGGTATTCTGTTTTAGTCAAAGCTTCCAAATTACATATAAAAAGATTACCCGACAATCTAATTAACTTTGACGACACGAGTACAGAATCCAAAAGTAGTTCAAATACAGAATTTGGAGAAAATTTAGTCAGTACCAAAAGTTTGAAAGGTGATGTAAATTTATATAAAAAAATTGATAAACAAGTCGATGAAAAGAAACATACTAGAGAAGAACATGTAAATTTACCTTCCCATTTTTCTCGCGTTTCAGTCAAAGTCTCAGATACTCAGTTGAAAAATAGTATTGATGTAGATTTAGTTGAGAGGTTTGGGAGACTTTCGGCCAAATAAATTTAAATTTTATACTTAACAGTTTATTCTTGTACAATTTTATAAAACAGTATATTTTCAATTTTAAACACATTTGATCATTTATTTCCTAAAATTCATACTTTTTATTCAAACATTTTCAATTTGAAACACATTTGATTATTTATTTCGTGAAATTTATACTTTTTATTCAAGAATTTTCAATTTTAAACACAAACCCAAACAAGAAGACGTGACATTTTATCAACTAAAACAATTCATGTGTGTTTTCTTTTAAGATGTCGTTGAATAATGGCAGCATTACTTTCATATGCCATACTAGATTCTTTTTCTTCAGTTATTTCGTCGTTTTCGTTATCTACCGTTGATAATGTTACAGCTGTATGTTTCCCTGATTCAGCCACTTTTTTCGTCATTACAATTTTAGAATTTACATCTTGTTGTTCAGAACTAGTGAATGATTTTTCAAATGCGCCATTTATAATGAAATACAAATGAGAATTTCGTTTATGACGGTAAAATAAAGGTAGATTGCAAGATATACACTTGTCCTTGTATTGTACTTCCACTCCTTCATCTCTAATAGATAATTATATAGAATTAAGGAAATTATAATATAATTATACAAGTAAAGTCTTGAAAATTCAAGTTGCAATTTTTAAATTTTAAATTAAAATATTTACCTTCTTATATAAGAAATGCCGGCGAATGAAGTATTTAATTTAGTTTTGTATTTTTGAGAATCAATTACAACAGCGTCATCTTTTCTACGTTTAGGTAAAGCATTCAATGTAATGTCTATTTCAGAAATAGGATTCAATTTGAAATATTAGTGTTTTTTACCTAATACTGCGGCCAATTTTCCACAAAGACAGTTGTAATAGTATGTTCGATTACTAGTGGCGTATATTTTTGACTTTTCCACGTTTTTACGATCCAACCTTGTTGACATGATTTTTTTAATTTACAAATTTTAAATAATTTTAATAATATTAATAATTTTAATAATTTTAAAATATTTGTAAATTAATTTCATAATAATCTAAAATAAAGTTTACATCATAGCCATGGTAAATTTTACCGTAAATGGTATTTTTTTATATTTGAACAATTTTTTATCATTGATAAATATCAGTAAATAAAAATAAAAATAATTATAATTATAATTTATTATGGCAGAATATGGAAATGGAATCTGTGAAATTAAGCTAGAGGTGTTTATCCCTTCACCGTATGCTAAAACAGTACTTGCTACATTTTTATCATGAATACTTTTTAATATTCAATTAACAGTTTTAAAACTCTAGTTAGATTTATATAGTAATTGTGACGATGAGTAATGGAACAAAAACGTATACAAACAAATCTTACCGAGCAATGTTTCAGTTTTATCAAAATGTGAAAAAAATTTTTTTTAATTAATATTTTTAAATAATAGTGTAAACCAAACTTACCAAATCTCGTTTTTCCTCCCAAAAAAATGGGTTCCAATAACATGGGCCAGAAATTGGAAATTTTAGAGCAATTGTTGAAAGTTTATAATCTATATTATAGATTCTATAATTATAAAGTCGAAAAATTAAATTTCATTATTATTTTTTTATCAATTAAAAATTAACTTTAAAATTAAAATTAAAATTTAAATATTTTTTAGATGGTTGCAAAATCTAAATACTTCTCAGAACTCGTTACTTTTCTGGAAATTGAAAGTTCTTTAATTACAGAGTTTATTAAAATAATATTGATAAATATATTAATTATCTTTTCAGCTCCAAAGTTCAATTTGACATGTTTCAATTAAATTCAAACGCTTTGAAATATGTTCAAGAAAACGCAGGTATAAAAATTTATCTGAAATTAATAATTTTAACTTTTTTTAATTAATTTCTAATTAGAAACTGTCGATGAAATAAACCGCATTAAAATCGAATCGTTGGTGTGGGAAACAAACCCATAAAAATATCAAAACAATAAACTTTTATTTGATTTAAATTTTATAATAAACTCGTTCATATTTTTTATAATAATTGCAAATGATAAAAACTCCACAGAATCAAAAAAGGCTTACAAATATTGCTGTAGTTAAGTTTTGTACAGATAAGCACGGGAAATTTGAAATTGCATGTTATCCAAACAAAGTTATGGCTTGGAGGAACGAAACGTACATTTATTATATTTAAATTTTAATTTATAAATAAATTTTATAATCTAGTGAAAAAAAAATAGAAGAAGTAGTTCAATCCCAAAAAGTGTTTAGATGTGTACATAAAGGAGAACTGGCCAATAAAAAAGAACTCGCATTAGCTTTCAAGAATAAAAATGAGAGAGAAGTGATATTAGAAATTCTTAAAAACGGTGAAATGCAAATATCGGAAAAGGAGCGGAATTCTCTTCAAACGAACATGTTGAACGAAATAATCAATAATCTCAAAGACATGTCTATTGATCCAAATACTAACGTTCCGCATACTGCGAAAACGGTTAAAAAATAACAAAAAAATGAGTATTTTAAAAAATTGTTTTAGATTGAAGCGGCACTCAAATTACACCGATTTAAAATAAACGTCAACAAATCTTCAAAACAACAAGTTTTTAAAAAATTTTAAATTAAATTTTAAATTTTATTTAGACATTGGAAGCCGCAAAAATTTTAGAAAAGTCGAAAAATATAAATTTCAAAAAGGCCAACATGAAAATCAAAGTTTCTGTTCCAAGTAATTTTTCACAATTAAATTAATTAATAACTTTTAAAAACACTAGTTTCTGTTATCGAGTCTGAGAAAATTAACATTTCTAAACAATTGAAGCCATTTTGTGAAAAGGTCGAATCGATCAAAAAACTAGAAAAATTTGTGGAAGCGGTAAAAATATATACAACACATTTTTAAACATTTTTTTCAAGATGGTCGTTGTCAATCCTGGGCAGATAAACATTCTAAACTTGGAAATGCAAAAACTATCGGAATTGATACAAGTAGAAATGATTGAATTGAAAAGTTGTAGTCAAAAAGACGTTACATTGTAAATTGCACACATTTATTAAATTAATCACCGAATAATCCACCGGCACAAAAGCTTCCGTCAGAATCTTCATCGCTTTCGTCTTTAACTAAATTTTAATTAATTTTTTTTAAAATAGTTTTTATTTACCTGATTCGGCTTTTTCTACTTTTGATTCTGTGACAGTTGCTGCAGGGGCACTGGATCCAGAACTTGAACCAAATGAAACGGCAGACAATTTGGACAATCCACCAGAAATGAGAGCTTCAATGTCTTTTCCTGCGACTTTGTCCAACACTAATTTTGCCAAAGTAGCATCGAAATCTACTCCAACAGACTTGCAAATTGATTCCAAGTCTGACACTTTTGGAGAGTCGTTTCCTCCCATTTTTGACAATAATACTGCGGAAATGTATTTCATTATAATTCAAATGTGAAAAAATATTCTTGATGATACACGTTTGTGGGCGATGATAAGAAAACTTTATTTTTGTTTCTAGGAAATTTGTACTATAAAAAAAAACTTTATTTTTTGAAATGGTATCTATGTCAGAATCTGTTCACTTTGAATTTTAAATTTGTCATTTCGACGAATACGAATAAAATGAGGAAAAAATCCCTTCCGTTGAAAGATGATATCTACACACAGTGCACTTTATATTATACAATATTGTCATCATATTTATCATATTACCAATATTTCTGGTTAATTCTACCTTTTAAGATGGAATGGGTTTGATTTTTGAGTTCGGGGATCAACACAATTTTCACATTCTATCGATTTCATTGATATGGAGCCCACAATGTTGAAGAACTCTTTATAGTTGCTAGTGTTTGTAAAAATTTCAATTTCCTTTTTCCAATCAGCAATCACCGCTTCCTCCTTATCTGGACTACAATAAGGTTCAAGATGACTGATGTATGGCATACTTGTCACATCAACTCGTCTGTACACTGGAGGTAGTGCCTCTTTCTTTAGAGGAACTTTAATTTTCTAAATATGATTATATTTTTTTATTATTTAAAAACCTGATGATTATCTTTGTAAATTTTCAATTTGATTAATAATTTTGCACGCAGTTTTGAAGCCATATCATTTAAGACTTGTTCATTCTCATTTCTTGGAATATCAACTTTATTCGTCACATTTGAAGATGATATTTTCATTTTTTTGGATACTTTTGATG
>JAUZND010035782.1:0-22009 GCA_034780555.1 Coelogynopora nodosa
GGCTGGTAGGGTTTTTTGGGGGGGGGGGTTGGTTTGAGGGATTGGTGAGGGGTTCAGGGGTTGGTGGGGGAGGGGGGTTGTTGGGGGGTTTGGAATTATTATTTGTAATATTATTTTCATGTTATTCTAAAATTGGAATATACATTATTTAAATCCTATCATACGAATTATGTTGCAATTATTTGTTGAATTATTTATTTATATATATATAACTAATTTTATATAAATAATCACGTTCAAGTCAGTTTAAACCCGTTCACGTTAGAACTTATTGTTTTGTGAAAAAACGTATGGGATAGTTTGATACCATTTTACAATTTATTTTTATATGAATTAATGATATGTGTTGTACTATTTCTAAATTCTATAGCTTGCTGATCATGTTTTACCTAGCGTGGGAGTTTGTCCAAGTATACCTAACTCCCACTACTCTACTATCAACATATTGTTCTCAATTTGATTTCTTAAGAGTAATCGGATATAACAATTATTTTAAAGCCGACTTAAATGTAATTTAACCGATGTCTATATGCGATAAATTCGTGACGTGAATTAAATTATCTAATGTTACCTTTTTTAACAAATACATTTAGATAAAGCTGGCATTAATTGCAAATAATACTTATTTAATGAACGTGTTTGAGTAAATGTGATAATGGATTACATGTAATAGAACGTGTATCTAAACATTATTATAGAATATAAATTTCTCACAATTTATGAATTTGTTATAAAAAGTGAACAATGTCTTAAGAAAGTCGTGCTTCTAATTAATTCATTTCGTATAATGTACAATAATGATAGTTAACAATGCTTAATGTTTTCCATTAACAAAGTTACATACGCACATTAAGGAAATGTTTTTATAAATAATTTATATACAATATGTATCCTTAGTACAGCTGCGAATGTGATATAATTTGTTTCAACTGTAAAGGGGATAATTTTTTTCATTTGAAATTAATTTATGCATATAAGAAAACATCAGTATGAAGCTGAAAACTCTTTCAGTGTTATGTTTTATGTAAAGTTTTGTTATAATTATATTTATCCCTTTTTGGCACATTGTCAGAATACTCAATTTTATCAAAAATGAGTAATGGCGAAGCTGCTTTTTATTTATATATGTGACATTTTCATCAATAATAAAATATATTTCATATATGTGACATTTATAGCCATCAGGGAAATAAAAACATGTAAGTTTAAATTTTGAAAAATGAAACAAATAAATAAATCGAGAATTATGAATTATGAATTACATGTACGTCATATCGAAAAGAAGGTATCGTGTTTACTATTTTATATGAATAGAAGTTGATGTTAATATTTATAATCTGCGTTTCTGGTGGTGTCAATATGAGCAACACATAATTATTTATCTGTTCAAATATTAATCATTTAACATTATTTCAGATCATTCTGTGTTACGAAATAATGTATAGGCAGCAAAAATCTGTGGTAATTAGTGATCTTGTTTATTGTAAAATATATTTTAAAAATATCCTACTAAAAAACGTTTTAGTAACTACGGCGTGTTTCATTTTATTAATTGATTATTCTACATTTAAGCTAATTTAACAATATAATAAATGCTTAAAATATTAAAAAGATGCATGTTATATTCAATAAAATACATTTAGACAAAAAATATAAAATGGTGAAGAAGGTTCACTCCAATATTGTATCGAAACATTTATTTACATGAGGTAAAAACAACAATTTTTAAATTTGTTTTTTAAATGAAATGATGATAATCAAAATGAGTAATATCAAAGATTTCACTGTTTTATTTTATGATTCTTAATAATAGTCTTAATCAAATATGTCTGTTATTTTTTTTCAAATAAAATATATTTTTTAATTTAGAAAAAATTATAGTGCAATTGTTTTAAAATAAATAAATAAATATGATATTTTGTTGGGTAAAAGAAACGTTTAAAAGATCCAATTTAAATCGATCTACATAACGAGGTGATGGGTAAGTTAATTCAATTTACAATAGTGTTGATTGATTATAACGTAATATATTAATTTTATTACGTAAGATGTTCGCTCACATGCAGCCACTGTATTGTAATATATTATCCATTTACAAAAAGGATAAATTGTAAAAAAAAGTAGTTGTTTTGAAAACTAAACATCTTATCTTATAAAAGTAGGACTTCATTACAATTAGATATATTATAGGCATATATACAAAATAACGCAACAAGGGTATTATTACCATTAACATTATGACCAAAGATCTTATCAAATCTGATTTACACCTCTTTAATATAAAAATACAATACAAAATATTATAAACAGTAATAAATATATACATATATAATATGTATATATAATATATATACAATATATAATTTTGTTACATTATTATTAAATACAATATATCTTTTTGGAAGTTTTGCTAACCATCAAGCAATTATAATACTATTATTTGTTTTTAATATGTATTTTTTATTTCCAATGCCAAGCCATCATTTTTTATAATTAAATATAATATTATAAACAATTTTTTTACTTCTGGAATATGACTATAGACTAATTTTAAGTCATCTTAAACCGCTCAATTTTTCTTCTTTTGGTTTTTGACTGAACAAGGTCCTGATTAGAAACTTGTTGTTGTAATTCAAATATAGTGTTTCTATTGAACAGTTCAGCTCAGCCAGCATTGTCATGTCATTTATTATATAAATGAATATATGAAATTGAAATAATTTTGTGATTTAAACCTCAGTGGCAGTTTCCAAAACTCATTGTTATTTTGTTTTGAGTGGTGAGGGAAACTATTGCTGATTTAAATGTTTTGTTATATGTCACATTTTAATTAGATATAAATTATAATTGAAAAATAACATATAATTTCCATAATGACCAATTTTGTTACACATGATTATTTACTTTTATTGGTTTATTTTATGTGAGCAAAATTGCACATTTTACAATAAGTGATTTTTCAATTTTATTGAGTGTGTTGTTAAATTCTAATTAAAGAATTTTTAGCGACTATGTCGCAAATGTTTATTATTATTGTTAACGTGTATTTCAAAATATATTATTATTATGTTAATATCCTAGCTCATTTTTCAGAATTTATATAAAAGTTACTCTGAACATCGTTAAGTAAATATAAAAATATTTTAACCTGTCAATTATCTAATGAAACTGTTTAATTTCCTTGAAAAGCTTTTAAATTGATTACATATCTTAAGGAAATATGATATTCTCTTCTATGTGTTTATTAAATATATATTTGATATCCTTCACTAATGAATTAGAGATTACTAATGTGATCTAAATATTGAGTACTAAACACATGTTTCTCAGAATTAAGAAATACGTTATAAAAAAGTTAGCAATATATTCAGATGGTATAGATTATAATTTATCAGGCGTAGAGTAATTTTACTGTTGATACTTTGCAACACAGAATGAACATATTTTCTGTTTTAAATAATTTGAAGTATTACAATCGAATAACTTTGTATCTTCGTATTTATGCTTTTTCGGAGATTATATGTTTACGATTTAAACACACGACATCATGTATTTAGTCAAATATCATGTATCACACATCATATCTTACCATATAAAAAATTATATATATAAATTATAATCATCCGTATTTTTAAATTAAAAAGTATTACGCTCCAATTTAATAAAGCACATCCAATCTTTTCAATTCTAGCGAGATAGACACATTAATAGCAGTTGAGCAGCAGTTACAGTAAGCATAAGTTCTATCTGTTTTTCCTACTGATTAAATTGTATTCAATTTTCAACTTATGATATCAAACGTAAATATATTTGGAATGTGTATATATTTTAATTTATTGAATATAAAAATTAAATGTTAAATTTGAACAGCAAACTGTGTATATCTAAAGATTTAAATATTGCATGTTTAATTTAAAGTAGACTATAACAAAAGGTTCCACCGATTTAGTCTGCTGTCATTGCAATTTTAATTGCTATTTATAATAAATTATTATTACATAAATACTTTTTTTAAATGTCTTACAATTCAAAACAAGAGGTTCATCAATGACGAAATTGGGTATTACTTGCTGCTAGTCTAATTATAAAATCCTTTGAACCACATACCGATGCATAACATGTATTTGCGTCGAGAGATTCCACTCAATTTTGCAATTTTTTTGTTAAATGTATTTTTGTTCTGGGTGTGCAAAGAGGGTAAAATTGTATTCAAATTACATACTTCAGGCTTTTCGTTTTATAAATTTTGCCAGAAAATAAATATATAAATGCAATGATATCCTAATCATACTAGTATATTCATAATTTATCAATTTTGTACAAACATTACATGGATCTATAATTTTGCAACCAAACTTATAGCGAAAATACATAGCAAACTTACACATACAAAGATGTAATAGTCGAAGTATTATCCTTCGTCGCAGTTATCGATCTCTATCATTCAATTATAATTAATTTATATTTTTTAATTAAATTGACACACATTATATTTTTACATTTAAAATAATAAATTTATTTTAAACGTTTCCAAAACAATTATATCTTAATGAGACTTTTGTAATATAACCGTTAATATTATTAAAAAAACTATTGTTTAGTATTTAAAAAATATATGTATATTTAAAAATACATTATTTATATTATTACTTTAACAGCTACCGCTTAGTTGTTATGCTTTCTGTTTTTAAATTAAAAAAAAACTATTCTTGATTTTAAATAGTTATGTTTACTTAGAAACATTCTACATAAATACTAAATACATAATATCTTAAATATATTGAACAACTTCAATTTTATTTCAGGCGGGAACATGCATTCGTGAGAATTACATGTATTTATTGTAAACACTTTGACTTATAAAATTTAAAATGTTAACGGAGTTTTTAACTATCGGAATAAGTCCAAAGGGGTTAGTGTATGAATTTAAAACATGGAATTAAATTTATATTTGTAGGTTATATTTCCCAACTTATTTAATTTTATATTAAAACATTTAGAGGGTTATTTAAGTCATTATCACTACATAAAAGCATTCATTATTAAGTGAACGGCATACTACACTGTTTGAAACATACACACAATCTAATTAACGTTTTTTGAGTAAGAGCGCTATTTCAACCATCCAGTATTGAATTTGATGACAATGTAACGCAGGCATTCTTTGGGGGTTATTTAAATACAATAGAATTTGTGTATTTATTATTTAGTGGCGATGTCTAAAAATGCTATAATCTGAACAGGTCTGCGAGCCGTATGTTACAGAAGTATAAGCTAAATAGCTTGCATTAAAATAAATATATATAATAAATGTCACTCCATGCTATCTAAAAGGCTATAATATAACAACTGATATTTACATCGATTATGTTCTATGAGCTTTAAAACTGATTTTTTAAAGATAAAATTGCGGGCAGATGTCGACGAATAAAACATAAAATATACATAAAAAGAGTTTCATATGCATATTGTTTGTAACGTGT
Organism: Coelogynopora nodosa; assembly: GCA_034780555.1. NCBI lineage: Eukaryota > Metazoa > Platyhelminthes > Proseriata > Coelogynoporidae > Coelogynopora > Coelogynopora nodosa. The sequence goes on from JAUZND010035782.1 coordinate 5,484, forward strand.
ATTTATCACTTGTAGTTTTACTATACTAGTTTATAATATAATATTGTTAATCAATAGCTGAACTAAAAGGCGAACAATATTTTAAAATTCCAAAGTGTCTTCTGATAGTAAATGTAAAGACACAAAACATATTTAACAACAATTTTAATATGTTTGCAACCATTTTCAAAAATGTATATGTTGCTTTTCACTCTCTCAAGTCAATTTAGGCAGTAGTCGTATAATAAACAGTTTTATATTTTTATTTTACATTTCTATATTTATATAATCACGGTCATTTAAAGCTAAACTTTTAAAGGGTAACCGTTATAAGATAGGTCCTGCTGTCGCACATTGGCACATCTGTGTCACTTTGTTGGACATCTTATAAACATCAATAAACAATAAAGTAAACAAATCAAATTTTCATTAATTTTTAAAATCAAAATTGATAATCAGAATCATAAACTTAAACAAGAAGTATATACTTGTAACCGACAAAAAAGTAACTACTATTGGTCGCTGTTCATAATATCTGTGTATAATTTGACAATAAGACTAGATTAGAATACTTTGTTTAATATATATCTCGTAGTTAACGTGGAAAGGCCGCCAGAATAAACATTTTTACAAATTAATAATTGTTCCAAGAATTCGAGAAGCAGGTTTATTCATTAATAATACAATGTGATTTGAAAACATGCTACAACTACTCGGCGAAAATTGGAGCACTGTATGTGCAACTATGTTTACTTGATATCGACAGCCATTTTATTCATGTTACCCATGTTACTCTATTAGGGAAATATATGCCTGTTTAATCTTGATTTCCTAATTATGCATTTATTATTAACAGCAAAATAGATAATTATGACAGCTTAAAACATTATGTTGATTACTTAGTACCTCATGCATATAGATAAATCATAAAAATGTGTTAAATAATAAGACATTTAAACATTTAAATATAATTATTATATACAATCTAACATTTATGTATATTATGTTATTGTAATATGTTGTATTAAATGAACTGGCAGGAAATGAATAAATCATTCAATACGCAGAGCATCTTTGACGCAATATATCAGACTAAGTTAACCTAGTTCATGTTGCTGATCTATATAAAGCAGCGAAATTAGTGTCGAAATATCGCCAAAGTGGAATCCTTATAAAACTGTTCCGTCTATAATTAATTTCAGCAGATGATTTTATTTAAGCAGATTTGAAAGATTATTATTCAACCGTGCAGTGCAGTGATCAATAGTGATCTATAGGTATGTAGACTATATATATATACAATAGGATAAATTTAATGGTGAGTCAATTTAATCACAGTAAAACATATTTTTACAAATATATAAATAGACAACTATAACATCGCCTTGTATATATCAGAACCCACGTGTAATCAGAACCCAACATTTGCTATGTTTGAAAAATAGTGTTAAAATTGGGATTACATTCAAACTTTAAAAATATTAAATTTTTCAACGGAAAATAAAACTTCCCGCTTAAAAATTCCTTAAATTATATCTGATCGCATTAAAAAGTTGCACATTGGTTTTTTAGGATTCACAAAGATATTATGTTCCAAATTTAAGCCTGATCAGCTGCACCCTTCTTTAATGAAACATTTTATCATATATTCAGCAATTACTGTACATGTCATTGAATTTCTAACTTTTCTGTAAGATTGGCTAAATTTAAGTGTGTATTTAAAATACCATAAGAATTGTCATTGGCATCACAATAGTTGCCCTTTTATAAAAGATTTTTGTAAGACAAAGAGGACAAAATGATTAGGAATTTTTTGCTTTTCATCCGCGAAATAATCCCTCAAATATATGTTCGGAATCCAGAAGAAAAGAAAAAAAATTATCACTCGTACACGACGACAAAGCTAATTAAATTATGAAGAAACGCAGTATAAAATCAAATAAGAAGAAGTTGCTGTTCATAATACTGTGTGTTTCGATAATTAGTCAAATGCTTTTCACTAAATAGTGTCCGCCTCGATCAGTTCACACTTACCTTATTAATTATATATAATATTCCTTATTAATTTCGTAACAAAATATCAAGAAGAAATGGTAAGAAATAGTAAAATTTAAAATTGATGAAAATATGCTCAGTTCGTGACATCGTATAATAGAATATATGCTTGCATAAGATTGTAAATATAGAATATTAAAATGGTTCACTCTGAGAAACTTTGCGTATGAAAGCAATGTAAATATATATAATGCATTAATAACATTAATGTTACAGTCACATTTATTGTCAATAGGCATTTGAAATGCCAACTGAAATGCCAACTGAAAAAGTCTAAATTACACAAGTCAATTGTCCTGAAACTTATTATATCAAATAACTGGAACTCAAAATGTCAAGTTGCCATAATTGACATACAAAGCCAAAATGACGGTGATTATTGTTTTGTAATGAATTATCATGATAATCTGACTAAATGTTAAACATTGAAACCATTGAAAATAAGGACGGCAGAAGAAGTGGAATACCGCTTAATTATTATTTTTTTGTTATAATATGTACAATTTTTGTACTAATTTGTACAATTTTGGCTGAATGGGTATTAACGATAGCCTTTAAATATTCCAATGAATTTGGTATTAATTACCAATCACAACGCGTTCTGACTTATTTCGGGTATTGACTGTAACACATATATATATATTATGTAACTTAACTTTAGAAAAAGCTTTGTTTGGTGAATGTAAAAAAGCAGTTTTGATTTCATGATCCGCGATTTGTGGTTTTTAAATATTATGATCAGATAGTATTATTTAAGATGCAACAATTTAACTTACTATTATATAACGTCCTTAGTCGTCTGGGCGTATCCATTTTATTATAATTCTGATTATTGTAAAAAAAAGTGTTTATTACAAATTAGACTATATAATAAGCAAAAAAGCTGAGTGACTGATTTATTCAAAAACAAAAATATTATTGGAAATTCTTTATATATTTATGTATCAACATCCATTAACAAAGTTTTAACAATTTGCTTATTTTTTGTTATCAAAATTTTTATCATTATCAATACATTCAATGTTTGTATTACAAATGTAAATGTTTTAAAATTAAAATATTATGTATTCTTTGTAATTTGTAATTTGTAATTTGTAATAGTAATATTAATTTAATCATATTGTTTAACGCATATTGAGCAAATCGATATTGTGAAATTTATGTTAAGAGACAATAATTGTAATCGATTATTTATAAACTAAAAGATTGTGTCTCTAACATTTGTGTTGAATAAAAACACCTTTTACCAACAATCGCCAATGTACGCTAAAATAATGTGCCACATTTTCTCAACAAACAAATTGGATCTTTCTCCAAGAACTTCCATTAAGATGTTTTTGTGTAATTTTCAACTTGATGAACGAAATAAATAATCTATAAAAAGCAAAGACGCTGACTTATATTTCGAGGTAAAACCTCCTCTCATCAAAGGTAAAATATAAAATGAATAAACAGGTTTACAAGTATTTAAGTAACTGCGAAGCTGCAGTACAGATCACTATCTGTGCGAATACATAATAAGGGGAATAAAATAATCAAATTATAGGGTTCTTAGAGTAAATGAAAAGTACGCAAAAATAAATTTAATTATCAATGCAAATATAAATAAATACAACTAAATAATAATAAAATTAACTAAATAATAATAAAATTAACTAAATAATAAATGTAATTAAAATAATATGTACACAGAGTGATAAGTACGGAAATCGATGGAGATCCATATAGCCGGAATATCATGAAAGTTTAAACTTTTAAAAATATTAAATTGAAATATTAAAATTATACTATTTTTGAAAATATTTAGTGGAACTTTTCTTGCAATGAACAATACATTTATAAATAGGATAACAAGTGCAATATATGTCCACATATTGGATTCAGGATGTTGATCTATGATTACGTATTTAAATAAATATAATTTAGTTCACAATTTGAATAACCACAATTACGGAGAAATAAAAATACTAAAAAACTTTTATACATTCTAGTTTTTGTGTTTGTTTGATATGTTTATGACAAACAAGCCAAGTTAAAGATCAAATAAAAATGAACTACCTACTGACAAGATTACAATGCAAAAAACAGTAATTGATAATTATTGTATGTTGTACTATTTTGATACCAACTTTTAATTTTTCACTCTTTTCTTGTTATTGTTTTTATGAATGTATAACGTGTAAAATACACTTAAATCATATTATAAGTTTAAAAAAATATATTCAAAACAAATTCTCGCCATTTAGCCCAAAACCATGTATTCTGTGAAATCCGTTTGTGTGCAGATTTGTTTGTTGTTGTTGCCTAACTGTGGATGTTTCCTTGCAGATATATACATGGAGTCTTTGGCAATGGGTATGGCCGAGTGATTAAGACGCTGGTGTGCGGATACCTTGTGTTGTGTCTTGGAACAGGTTTGAGCCCATCATTGTACTATCCCGTTTCGGCCTGGCTGCTTTCGTCAAAACCAGTTTTCTTAATAATGGAATTTTTTATACAAAATGTCTACGCTGCACTAAAATATATTCTAAATTGAGTATGTATCGTTCAAATAAGTGAAGAACTTGATATAGTTTAACAGTTTCTTATGGATTTCTACAAAGTCCTCTTCTTCTAAGCTTTCTCTTTTATGTATTTTAAAGCAAAACCAATTTCTTCTATTTCCGATTGAATAAATCTTTTGTCTGCAAATATCTTACAATCTATATTTTGTTTTATGTTTATTAATAACGATATTTATTCATAATTTATAATACAATCATTACTGCATTTATTTATGCATGGCAACTTGATTTGCTATTCTTGTAGTAGAGTGTATAAGCAAACTTAAGAGGGAATACGGTTTTCATGGTTTACCTGTACGTACTGTAATTCCTTCTACTATGGTATATATTTATTTCTCTGTTAGATATATTACTTAATTTAATAAAATTGAATTTATACTAAACCGTTAATACACTAAACATTCCATATTGGTGTCGTAAGATAATTTTTAAAATCAAATAGGAAAATATTTTTGACATTTAAAATTAACTTTAATTTTCAAATAAAATGGCAAACTTGCTAAATGATAGCGTTTTTATTCCATAAACTTAGACATATTGATGTAACTGTATTAAAATGATTTATTGCATATATCGATCTATTATACCATAAAATCTCAATTCAATAAACGTTTTTGTCAATTTTTAAAATTTGAAATAAATTATTAATTTTGTTAATTTTGTTTTTGTAGAATTAAATGAATTTTATTTATTTGCCATGCATTTTAAAATGTTGAAAAAGATTAAGCTATTTATATTATGATGTAGAAAATTTTTACAAAAAATAAATAATGCAATTACTAATATTTTATGTAACTTAAATTATAGTTTTGAAAACATACTACTGTCAAAGTAGTAAATTCAATATATTGCAATTTTATTAAAGTATAATAATATATAAATAATATTATACGCTTAAAATTTTTAATAGAAAATTAAAATTTATTGTTGACAACAATTTTGAAAAAATATTATCGCTAAAATAAGTGATTTTTAATATAGAATGTATATATATTCGTATCAATGATTAATATATTTAGGAAAATCATTTTTTATCTATAATGAGTCAATTATAAAAATGTATTTCCTGCTTTATTTCCATTAAAAGTATAAACATTTAAAGAGAAACATTTAATAATAAAGTACATGTTGTTTCACGAGGGTATACAAGTACCTATAGGTACATAATATAGAAAATGCATATACATTTTATTGTAATTGATAAGAGTTAAGGTAATATACAATATATTTATATTTTTAAAGGAGAAAGACTAAATAAAATAACAAAATGACAGGTAATAGATTTTTGATGACGAGAGTATAATATAAAAAAATATGGTTAAATAATAACCTCAACATAGGTCTTGAAACTTGTTATTATGTAAGAAGAATTTAGCAGCTGGGAGGAAAGATTGTCTGTAGGACAATGAACGGCAGAACATTTCGGTCTGTCCACCTCTTTGCGTACCATAGTGATTATTTTCTGTGTTTTGAAGTATATTTTGTAGTGGACGATCTTTATTGATAATAATTTTATTAATGAATTTTTTAAATCTGTTTTTGAATTGCGAGTTTACGATCTGGCGTAGTTTTTCTTTGTCTATTGATGAGACCTTTGCGAATAAATTAATTAGTTTCCTCAGTTTTTTCTTATCCTTCATCAGAAAACCACAACCCCATTCTTCGCAAGCATACGTATATTATATTTGGTACAACTACAGAGTTTGAAGATATTCAATTTAGTTTTATGGTTAATACAATATATGGAAGATTTTTCGAGATACATTTTATACTAAAGTTAACTTTAATAACAACAGAATAAATATGTTTGTCCATTTTAAGTCATCGAGAATAATAATGCCAAGATATTTTACTTTCTTTACTTTAGGAATATTTTTACCGTTAATAATGACATTTTCAGTAATTGTAGAAAGAACAGCTGTATTATTACAGTTATTGTGTTTGAAAATGATCTCCTCGCATTTCATTTCATTGAGTTTTAGATTTTTTCTTTTTGAGATTTTAGCTACGGATAGAACATGTGATAGATAATTTTGTTGATCATTACGTTCAGTGCCTTTTCTTATTTCATAGAGAATTCTTGTATCATCTGAATATTTCATAATGTTACCTTTATTTTTAAGTTGATTAAAATTTTGTTTTTTATTATTTATTTCACTTGTAACATATGTAAATAACTTCGCATTTAGGGGACCTCCTTGTGGTATACCAACTTTCGCCTGAATAGGCGTAGAAGATTTATTGCTTTTACATTTAACTGACTGTGACCAACCATTCATATAGGACTTTAGTCATTTATCGTAATGAGGTGTATATTTGCTTACTTTATTTATAAGTTGATTTTGAAGTACTGTATTAAAAGCTGAAGAGAAATCAAGAAATATAGCCTTAATTAATGAACCAGTATTATTGTCAAGAGTACTGTAAATATAGTTCATTGTTAAAACTAAACCATCAATAGTATTGTAATTGTTTTTATATCCAAATTGTTGTAAATTTTCTTGATTTTCTAGGAGAATTTGAATTCTTATTATAGCAATTTTTCTAGGGATCTTGCTTGAATAGCTGTAACGGCAATAGGGCGAAAAGATGTACAATTTACAAAGATTGAAATAATAAAAAAAAATTATTAACAATAAGACGGAACATTTAGGTAGGGAGTGGGCAATTAATAATTATTTAATCCTCCGCCCCCCCCCCCATTACCTAAATATTTCTAAACCGAATGTTAATTTGGCGGTTCCATCTTATTGTTAATAATTATTTTTGTATATTATTTCCATCTTCTGAGCTATATATTTTTCATAGTGAAAAATTTATAGTTCAGAATTCATGGTCTGTTATATCATTTCTAAAATTTCATAATATAGCTAAAAATGGTACCACAAGTTAGAAAAAATAGCTAAATTGTTAACATTTTCATTAGTTAGAAAATTTGAATAATAAAATTAAGCAAATGTTGAATAGGGTGATCACAACAATGTTGATCTGTATAATTAAATGAAAGGTAAACTGTAAGATAAAAAAATGATCAGTTGTGTTAAAACAGAACATTATCATGGCGTTGACCAATTAACTTGCTAAACTATGTTACTGCTATCACTATTGCAACCCTATATCTATGTCAGCATAATACTTCTATATTCTGTTGATAATGATTTTTATTAACTGAGAATAATAATTTTCTAACATATTTATCAGAAAATGTTTCGCTGTATATTTGCTGAACATCCCGGTCCTGCATTGTTTAATGCTTCTTTTAATTGTCCTCTTATTATTATAAATACATAAATGGCACAGTTTACAATGGACCCTTTTTAAGAATATTAACGTTTGTAGAAATTTTTAAAAATAAAAAATTAATTACAATATATTAGAGTTACCTATTTTTATAAAACTCTTGTTTTATTATTCAACTAGATCAATTATTGTCAACTGTAGATAGCAATGATTTTAAAATGTAAATTTTTTAACATGTATATATACATTGTATTTATGTTTTATATTTTAAACTAAATATATATATAGAAAAATTGATCTTCGTACAAAATATATTTATAAATTTAAAACGTTTTATATATACTAAAATTATGCATAACCTAAACCTCATTAATGATGAATATATTTTTCATAATTGTTTAAATTTAATTCGATTTTGATGGATCTAAGTTCATATTGGTCAATGAAGCATCGATGGCTACGATTTAACATCAAATGGAATTACAAGATTTTTTTAACTTCCCTGTAATTACAGAATATATTTTTTTGTATCTGTCATATTGTGTAATTTAAAGGATTTTATTTGTATCCTAAACAATTGTTATGATTTTCTAGTTTTAAGGTTTTTGTAAATCAATATTTTTTTAAATCATTGGCTTTTACAATATATTAACTAAATCTACACCATGAATCGCAGAACTACAATATTAGTTTCATTTAAAAGATGGTGACAAAAATTATTATAATTTTTTTTTTAGAAATATAATATGTTTCTTACAAAGTTGAAAAATCACTATAAAAAATTTATCCGAGTTCCCCCATTTAACAGTATATCACTAAAAATGGCTAAATTTATAAATGTTATTGATACGTTAAACTTAAATTAAAATAATATTTTGAATGTTCAAAATATGGGAAAGCTTGCAAGTAAAATATAATAATTATGAGAAGTTATGACATGTAAGAACACATAACTCTGAGTAAATTCTGAATAATGAATAATAACTAAAATTAATTAATAAAAACTTCATTTTAACTGATTATTATAGACTGAAAAAGAACAGAATATGTTTTAATTATATAAAACTTATACTAAAGTATTTTATTATAAATATTTTAGTTTTTATAACCCCAAATAATTACTTTTTTATAGGGTATCTAAAAACAAAATTGTGTAAGATATTATTAAGATTTTGTATTTTCTAATCAAAACGTATGGATCATACGTTGAAGTTGTAGATTCGGTAAATATTTAACGGCAAATTTGAGATTTAGTAAAAATAAGTTGAATAAATTCTAAAGAAATAATTTAATGAAAAATAAAATTATAATGAAAAAACTTGAATTATAATTATATTTAGGCAAAATCATATAAATTGAAGAGTAGTGATGTGTGAGTTTGTATAAGATTAAATATATAAAGAAAAACAATTTGATAACCTATATAATAGCTTTACTTGTTAGGTTTAAAAAATTAGCGAGACTTTTTAAATGAGTAATATAGTAAATGAACATATTTTATTCAATTCCTCAACGCCACCACAAAACAAATAAAAAATAGAAATAAATAAAAAGAACCATAAATAATCAATGCGACTGTCACAAAATAAACACAATTTAATAATAATATCATGATGGTTTAAAATAAATGCAACATTCATTACTAAACCCCAGAAAGGTCAAACAAAACCAATGAGTTATCATCAAACCATAAATATTATATATTAAAAAAATTGCAATCTGAAACATAGCTTGTACTGGAGTGATGAGATGGTAAGTCAAACCAGTGGATTTAAAAGACAGTCTGTCAAATCCAAAAAAACGAAGAATAATTGTGGACAGGCCGAATCATAAATAAAATACGTGGTGAATATAGTGGTGAACTGCTGTCGTCTGTGTATGTTGTTTATCCATAAGACAATATTGGCAATATTTAGTGCTGTAAGTAATAATTAGAGTAAAAGAACTAAAATATTTTTCTGAAATATTTCAATATTAAAAAAAGTTTCATAAATGGAACTGGTATTAAAACAAGTTTGACATCTGTATGACAATTTGTTAAGCCTAACAAAAATACATGTAATGTAGGAACAGCATTATGTGAGATGTTAGTATTATTTAATAAATTACAGAGATGTAAAAAAAGCTGCATGAGCCTGCTGATTAGAATTGTCAAAGAAATATTCTAAAAAGGAAGATGAAAAAATTTAAGTTGTACTTAGTCTGTTGAATCTGTTATTATAATTATTGTTATAAGTTAATAAAGAAGAAAGGAAAATATGGAAATCACTATTAATGAACATAAAATAACTATTATAGAATTAAGAATAACATTTAAAAATTTAAACTTTTAAAACGAATAAAGTATAATTTCAAAAATTTATTATGCGAAAGTGTTTCACGCTTATCATTATAATATAGTATTATCAATAAATAAATACCTTAAAAACTTGCTTATTAAACATGATGTGTAGTTATTATTTTAAATTATTTTAAGTTAAATTATGTATTTATTTATTTAATTAATTACTCTTTTAATAAAATTTAATTAAAATAACACTAAAAAGGCACATATTCTTTTAAAAGACTTCGGAAAATAAAAAGCATAGTTATATTTATTTAAAATTTATTAATAGAAATATAATTTTTTTTACATTTTAAAATAATTTATAATTTTAAAAGTGAACAAACTTAGATAACATTAAAAAATGATTAATTTATCATTCATTAAACAGAAAAAAAACATTCGCACCAATTTGACTTTCTTAACATAAAATTGCAATGTTAATCGATATTGAAAAAGGTTATGTCGTTTCGCTACATAAATACATTTTGCCCTAATTATAATATTTAACAGTATACCACTCCATTTATTAATTAAGCCATATACTATCAGATAAAATGAATTACATTAATCTCTTTTCTTCTACCCAGTCTGCCTCATAATATTGATGTGCCCATATTAATAACCTGCATATATGTATATATACTTACCAGAACGTCTGAAAAATATATATTATGTGAAAGAACAAGTTAGGGAATCTCAATTTCTGTTTCCAATAAAGGATAATGTATAGATAGCGTCTTTTAGTAGCATCAAGGAATGCAACCTTTCCAGTGGAATGTTGTATATCGGCTTCGATCGGGACATATTTACAGGGAAATTGAGGTTCTAACTTCCCCACTTTTCTTTTTCGGATTTTATTTATGCGTCGATAAAGTCAGAATATGTATCTGACATACATAGTAGACGTAGAACCAGAGATTCCTGGCAAAACTGGTTACTATATTGAACAGACAGTATATTTTCTGAATATTATGATCTGTAATTGTGTACACTTATAATAAATATGATATACTATTACAAAAATAATGAATTCTAATATTTTAATAATAATCTTTTGTTTAGTTTAATTTGTAAATGATGTCAGATATTTTTTGTATACTAATTATTATGTATAATTATGTGTAAAAGTAATATAGTAATATTGCAGATATGAATTGATATTATGTATTCGATATATTTTAAGTATAATTCTATGGAATGTTGAGTAACAAAGTTTTATTGATTAATTGAAATATGAATATCTGCTGATAATAATAAATGTATTAGAGAACATCGTATATGACAGATACACTAAACAAAAGTGTAGATAAAATAACAAACACAAACAAAATATATTGTTCTATGAGTAGGTAGTTAATAACAATAATTTGTGTAATAATAAAAACATATATTTATTTCAGTTAAGAAGTGTTTTAGTAGTTGTTTATTGTGCGAAGATTAGCAGTTGATTTATCTTGAAGATGATCAACCTAATTCAATAAGTAAAACGTTATTCAACTCTTTTATTTCATTTTTTATATAACTTTTAATGAAATCTATTAGATATAGCAACATGCATTTTTTTTCGATGCTTGGTTTTATTCATTTAACAGTTGGCCAATACTGTTCATTATATATTTAACAACCTTAAAAAATGGTATCAAATAAACAAACATAAAGTAAAAATAAACATAAGTTATTAAGAAAGTCTAATCTAGGGAATAATACTAAATAAATACATGATTACTAACAGATCTAATGGATTACTAACTCAATTACTAACAGATTTCATGAAGCTCCACATCAATTAATGTGGAGCTATTTGGGGTCGCTTCTCGCTATTAGCTATCTGGGGTAGCTACTTGCTAGCCAATTTAGACGCTAAAAATCGGTAGTAGCATTTCCTCACCTTCTCATTGTTTCCATCCACTCACGCGCCTGATTGTGATGTTCAATATAAAGATTTATTCACATTTCTACACTTCAGCACGCGACGATTCTCTTTCGATGATTATTGTTTTTTAACGTTACACAACATACAAGCGTTTTCTAATTAATTAACATGTCATAATTGCTAATTTAGACAATTTGATGATTTCTAAATAAAGATTTGACACCATTTTTGAAGGGGGCCAATTTCATGTGTAATATTACGCTATGCATATTTAAAAATTCAAATAAATAATTGTGTTACTAAATTAATCCAATCCATACAAGGGGAGGTCATTGTGTCCACACTCACTCTAGCATCTCCGTTCTAATATAGAATACAAAAGTCAGAAGAAATTAAGCTCCCGTACGTATCTAACTAGGAGGTTTTGCAACTATAAACCAACTAGGAGGTTTTGCAACTATAATCCAACTAGGAGGTTTTGCAACTATAATCCAACTAGGAGGTTTTACAACTATGATCCAACTAAGAGGTTTTGCAACTATGATCCAGCTGGGAGGTTTTGCAACTATGATCCAACTGGGAGGTTTTGCAACTATGATCCAACTGGGAGGTTTTGCAACTATGATCCAACTAGGAGGTTTTGCAACTATGATCCAACTAGGAGGATATGCAATTATGATCCAACTAGGAGGTTTTGCAACTATGATTCAACTAGGAGGTTTTGCAACTATGATCCAACTAGGAGGTTTTGCAACTATGATCCAACTAGGAGGTTTTGCAATTTTTCGCATTATGTTCATTTTCATACACCGAAGATGTTCATGTGACCGGTGATTGAAAATTAGGTTACTTAGTTAATTTCTGTAAGCCTATTCGACTATTAGCAAGGCAAACATTAAAAAAATGATATTTTGATATTCTGTTCAAAAGCACAAATTATTTTATTGTTTGTATTTTTTAATTTCGATACAATTTCTGTTTTGACCATATTTATCGATCATTTCGATCAAAAGGGCTAATGTATGGTCTATACAGAGTATTTGGTTGAGTGCTGCAGTAACTACATATTTGTGTGTATTTCTTTAGAAAAGACACTGCTTTACTTACATAATTATGTACCAAGTTTCACGACTATAATGCTAAGAAAATAAAAAAATGTATGGTGTGCAACCCCGATAGGATAGAAATCTAATGTTTCTTGTAAAGTACTATATTGTCATTTGATTCAATATTTGTAATAATCTTCTTTAATGTGGATATTCCAAATGTAATCATTTCTTAGTTTAGTCTGTGTATACTAAATTAGGTGAATTTATCTTGTTTAAAACCACCAAAAAAATTATTCTTTAATTATATATCGTTACATCTGTATATTTTCGACATTTTAACCGTGTTACAATCTTAAGAACTGTATGTATTATCGTATTTATAACTATCATTCTTGTAATTCGGATTCCATTAATATTATTTTAAGGAAATTGAAAACACATTAAAACATTCTGTGTCTCAAAACTAAAAGATAGACAAATATTCGTCAATTATTTTTTTACACCTGAAAAGTGTTGTAATTAATGTCTGTAACGTGAATGTGTTCTATTTTAATTAACACGAATAACAATCGCAAATCGGCATATGCATTATATGTTGCCTCAAAAGTATTTTCATTTAGTGATTAATTACTATTTATACATCGGTTTTCTTTAAAAAATGTATTTTATTTTGCTATCATTAAAATTAGGCATGTAATATAGGAATTGAAAAATATATGAATCATTTAATTAATATAATTTAATGAAAATATATAATAAAATAAATATTAAATTAAATCAAATAAAAATAAATATCACAAATATGTATAATATAATATAATTATCATTATTTAATAATGGTATAAAATAGTTTGATCATGCTGAAATTAATTTATTATTGAAAACAAAGCAAACTTACATTACAGCTTATTTATTATAATTTGCATTTGACAAAAGAGATTTAGTATTACCACTAATTGACGTTATTGACAATAGTTACTTCAAATTATTTTAAATACATGGCAAAGAAGAGTTGTAAATGCTTTCATTAACTTCTTTATTTTCCTTTCATCCTTTTATATTGAGTCATAAGTAATATAAAAGATCATTTTGTTCTAGAATTTTCTCATCAACAGAAGAAAAGTTAAGCAATTATATCGTTGCAGAACAACTATGGTGGGACGGAGGTTATTAATTCCGCACAATTCATCCGGTTGTAATTCAAATTTAATTCAAATATTAATATGAAATTTTAAAACATATTCCATACGGAGTTTTAAATATTCGTAAAAATGTAAAGATATTTGATCACGTGTTTTAACTTGTTGATATCATCATCATTTGTCCTAATTAGTTACTACTGTTCAAATTATTTGATAACTATAATATTTTGACAACATATCTAACGATAAATATTACATTACCTACATCAACATTTTTATTATTAACATCTGATCCACATATTTTTCAATAATTAACAAAACAGATTTAATTTCTAAAATATTTGTTGGTACATTTTTACAGAAAATATGCACTGTTCTGCTCCAATAAATCGGTAGATTAATATATATAAATTTAATTTTATAACTATATATTTGAACTGTTGAATTAATTATAATCAAGGGAATTACAGACTATTCCTAAATAAAAATAATAATAAATTGATAATAATAACCACGAGGGATTTTAAAAATACCATAAATATGGTTTATAAAATGTTGAAAAAATAAACCACAAAATTTAATGTTTGAAATTACTTTTTTTTGTTGATGGCGGCTCTATCGGATCTTAATTTTTTGCACAATAATATAAATGTTTATAATTCCTTATAGTCGTTTATCTTTTAAGTAGAAATTATTTATGAATAAACTATTCAAACATAGATTAGAATTTATCTAACTACTTTGATAATCTGCAAATAGAAGACAGATCACAATTTTTAAATAGCAGATAATATACCAGGGCCGTACCGTGGGGGGGTGCGTTGGGTGCGATCGCACCTACCCGCGCAAAAAAACGATCCGCTTATACATGCAATTTTTTAATTTTAGGTGCATTTTACGGTTTAACTAAATTACAATAAAAAAATATGTTAAAAAGGTCCACTTATAGTATATTCGCACCTACCCAAAATGAAACCACGGTACGGCCCTGTATACATGTTACAAAATATTTTCCTACCTGAAACTTTTTCATAAAAATAATAATTTTAAATATATTAATTATAAGTTTACCGTATATCGATATATTTACATAAATTAATGTTTACTAATATATTACACATACAGTAGATATGATATGTTTCAACTATTTAAATATTTTGTTGGACAATGCTTCTTAAATAACCAAATGATTAATTATTAAGGCTGTTGACAAATTAACCCAAAAGGCGAAGAGTGAGTATAATTTGGATTATTGAATGGATTGATTGTTACATTTTTTTTAATGTTGGTTTTATATATAATTGAAAGAACTGCACCCGTTGGAATTTAATAAAATTTTAGTATTAAATAATGTATTTGATATTGAGTGATATTTATAATCTCTTGGTTCTATTCTAACAGCTTCAAGCTGGATCAGACTAAATAATAATTTAATTAATGCAGCAATAATAAAAAAAAAATTAAATAAAATGTATTTATTTGAATTATTATATATTATGATAAAAATTTAAAAATTACTGCATTGAAGCAATATTTCTAGATGCCAGTGATAATGTTAACATTATACATAATATTATAACTATTAAACGTTAATCCATTTAGTATTAATACAACATGAATTAAATATCGCCATAATTGTTATTGTCAAAGTATACGCAGAATGACATTTTCTAAATAAAATATGATGAAATAAGATTAGACCTACATGAGTGCTAGAAACGGAAACACATACCAACATTGCTGCTATTTTCTGAATTCAACTAATTGGAATATATTTAATAGGTCAATGTAAAAATATTTTAAATTTAGCATACTAAGTTTTAATAAAACGATTTTTGATTGATTGATATTGCTCAATTATAAAAATATATAGGTATATAATACCGGTTTATGTGTGGTATAAATTCATGATATTACATTTATTTTCTGTATTTATAATTACAAATATTCCTTGTTTCTTTCTTTTTTTAAATATACTAATGAATATTATAATATATATGATTCTGATTTAATAAACTAGTTTAAATGTATATTATATTTCCAGAAAACTACGTATTAAATATTAATAATTTTATTATTATATTTTGTTTAAAAATCGACTAATTTATTCTTCAATATATATTTACTCAACTAGTATAAAATTAAAATTGTTATTGCATTCTACGAGAGTAGTACAACATCCAGTTTGGACGAGCACAGGTCCAAAGCACCGTTATGCCGGCCATACACAAGGCGATAAATGGTGCGATAAGAGACATGAGATAAGAGATGTCGAATCTAATTGCATTGCAGTGAGCC
>JAUZND010035793.1:0-22008 GCA_034780555.1 Coelogynopora nodosa
TATATAGATAGAGACAGATAGAGAGAGATAGAGAGAGATAGAGAGAGATAGAGAGAGATAGAGAGAGATAGAGAGAGATAGAGAGAGATAGAGAAAGATAGAGAGAGATAGAGAGAGATAGAGAGAGATAGAGAGAGAGAGAGAAAGAGATAGAGACCGATTGCAAATATGACCGTTCGTGTCGAGAGGTGGAAGCAGAATGAAATTAGCTCTAAAAGCTTCTCTATTTATACTTGAGGTGGGGGCGATCAATTTGTTGAAGCTGAGTGAACTAGGCTTAATCAGAATCCTCATTGAAATCATCGTGCAATATATGGCCATAATACATCACAATGGTAAAAATCAATATTAAAATTTTAAAATGTAATACTACTTACAAAAAAATTTAAGTAATATAAATGACTTGTCTTATGATGGTGAGTTACCATATCAAGTTTGGTTAGTTGTCAAAAGTTGTAAACATCAAAAGGTGTAGGCTAAAAACAAAAGTGAGTTTAATTTAATTATAAAATAAATATAAGCTGCTTTTTTTCTATTGTTTTAAGTAATAAGAGATAGTTCCAGATCCAGGACAATTCTTGGATATCAATCTTCGGCTTCGCCTCAGATTGATTTAAAACCATATAAATGTGATTTTACCAAGAATTATCCTGGATCTCGAACTATCTCTTATTACTGCACAAAGATAAAAAAAACTCATTAAATTTCCAAAAACAATATAAAATTGAGTAAATAACTAAGAAATCGTTTAAATTTAACTGAAGTCAATTAACAAATAAAATTTAAAATAGTAGAAATAATGACTGATATTGTAACCAAGGACGACGAACGTCGACAGAAAGCGGTTATATTACTGAATTTTAGGTGTTGCCGTTTGCTCTTATTTGAATCTCTGTGCAAGTGGTTGTATTTATTTCGTTAATTTTTGTTTATTAATTTTGAGTTAGTTTATATAATGACTCAATCTTCAAGTTCGACAAATAACTCTCAAGAATTCGAATTAATGGATCAATCTGAAGATACTTTGCCTCGTTCTAGCGGTTTAACACCAACAATAAGGGATTTAATAATTACTTCCGTAACAATACCAGAAGAAGCGAGCATTGAATTAAATGTATTTGTTTTAACTTTAATAAGTAAAATCCCAGAAGGAGAACAAGAAGAATTAACTGTTGAATAAAAAAAAAATCGTGGCATCTGTTAATAAGCGTAAAAAAGTGAAAAAAACATTTAGAAAATCACCATTGGACCTCAAAAATGTGATCTATTCTCCGATTCAACGGCACAGTTTTGATTTTCTGAAAATAGACAAATCTTGGGGAATTCGATTAAACATGCAGACAATTCAAAATCTTCTTCAAAAAATCCAAGAATCCGCCTCAAATATTTTTTTTTACTATAGGGCCTATATACAAATTGGTAATATTCTTTTAAACATAAAAAACAGAACGGGAAAATGTTTTGTGGAAAAACTAAAAGATCATAATATTTCTTTTTCACTGTCTTATATTCATTTTTTAATTTCATTGTACAAATTTGTCGAACAATTCCCGAAGTTTCAATTTGTGCTCGCTTCAATTTATTTTGTTACAAGCAGATTTAAAGAAATTAAGGAATCTGTTCTGAGTGAAGAAGACTATTGGAAAAATCTATAGGTTTTTTAATACTTTTTAGTTTTATAAAATGTGTTTATTTGGTATTTACAAAACATTACTTACGTAAGTATACTCATTATGAAAATGCATGAAAATACATTTAAGCTGCTTTATTTATCAATCAGCTATTATATATTATTCCTATTATTTTAATCTTAATAATGTTAGCTATTCATATGACTGTAACAGTAGTATATAGCATATTATTCTAATAAAGTATTTTTTACTAAAAATTAGAAAAAATTAACCATGTGTATTATCATAAGTATGATCCTATGGATGGTTGATTTTTATAATGAAAATAATTTATGGAAATTTTTTGTTTACTTTTTTGTTGTATTTTTTACTCAAGTTTGATAAAATCATCCATGTGTTATATAATAAGTATGATACTGTAGATGGTTGATTTTTATAATGAATATAATTTACGGACATTTTTTTGTTTACTTTTGCTTATCCATTTAAAACATATTATTTATTAAGTTTATTCTATTATTCTATTACGTTACAATAATAATATACATTAGTCAATTCTTGTTATTTACTTTTTTATTTAAATAAAAGTTTTTCAATTTTGAAAAAATCTTAGTAGTAAATGCATTTCGATTCGAAGTCACTAATTTTTTAAAATTTTGTATCTATTTTAAAATATAATTAGTAGTATGTAATCACTATTTGTAGCACAATTATATAATTTTTAAATTAAAAAATAAATAGTAATCAGTTAAAAGTTTATCATGGTGGAGACTTACAAAATACAATTAAAAAAATTACCCGTATTTGTTTGGGCTAAATATAAAGGCGAGTATCATTTACCTGGACATAGTTTCACGGGACTAGGAACCAATTTTGATAACAGATTAGATAAAAAAAATATTCCATTACCGGATTCAAAACCTATTAATCGAGTGGATGCAATTTCTTTAAAACATGATATTGCTTATAAAAATGAAGACATTTCTATTAGACATTTAGCTGATCAAAATATTATTGATGAATTAAAACAATTCAAAACCCAACTTTTCGAGAAAAAATAGAAATTGCATTAATTGTTAGAATTCTTCAAGCTAAAATTTAACTTGGACTAGAGTATTCTGAGAACTCTTCGACTTATGCAAATGAGATACATAAACAATTTCGAAAAACTAAATGATATACATTCTGAAGACCTCGTTTTTATGCCTTTAGATTAAGGTTATAAAGTAGTTTTAGTAAATATAGACTTATATACAAGATTCGTCTGGTGTATACCATTAAAAAATAAATGAGCATTATCTGTAAAAATGGCTTTTAAAAAAATTTGGACTAAAGATAATATTCTTAAGAAATTATGGACTGACATGGGAAAAGATTTTTACAATAAAATATTTAAATCTTATTTAAAAGAAAACATTATTGAAATATCTTCAACATTTAACGAAGGGAAAGCAGTGGTAGTTGAACGTGTAAATCGAACTTAAAATATTGAATGTATAAAAAATTTAAAGAAAACGGAAACAAAAATTGGTTAAAAATATTACCAAAAATTGTAAATTATTACAATAATAAAATACATTCTTCGATCAAAGAAACTTCATATAATGCATATAAAAATCAAAAAAGTAAATAAGCCGAAGGCTCCGCCTCTAGAAAATAATTCAGATAAATCTTTGCACAAAAATCTAAATTTAAAATCGGAGATCGTGTTAGAATACTTCAATTAAAAAAAAAATTGAACAGGGTTTCCGAGGGTATTAGACTTCTGAGGTCTTTGTTATATTTTAAGTTAATCAAACTAATCCTATAACTTTTGAAATTAAAGATCTAGAGGGAGAAGATATCCTTGGAAAATTTTATGTAAATGAATTACAGCAAAAAGATTTTTTTTTAAATTTAATTTAAATTTACTTTTTTTAAATTTAATTTTACGTTAAAATATTTCACTAGAACGAATAATTTTTTTCTCTCTATCTATTTCGGTATATGAACCAGTTGCATTATTCTTAGAAACCCTTTTAATTCTTTGAAATATCAATTAATTGTTTTCTCCTGCATATAAAATTACTAATTTAATAATATAATTTGCGAAATTGCCGAATAATTCAAATTCTTAAATTTTATTTGTAAAAGCTTTTGTCATCATAAGACTCTTAAATTTTCCATTTAATTCAAGATTTGCTATTAAATAAGACCATTCTCGTATTGAAAAATCTATTGATTGATTGAGTAAAATATAAAATGATCTTTCTGAAGATTTTAAACTTTGTCATTTTAAATTTAAAAATCTTTTATTAACTCCGTTAAAATCAAAAACAGGATCTGATAAATTAGTTATTTTTTTATTTTTCATATCTAAGTTTTAGGAGAAAATTTCCAAGAGATAGTTTTAAATCTAGTAAAAGAAATAAAATGCGCGCCCGATGGGGCGCTAAAGAGCCTTCAGCTCCACAATATATGTATTTTTCTTTTCTTAAACTTGCTTCAAATGTAATTGAATTGTTATAATTTCCTCTCGAAAATCGATTGAATTGTCATTATCATCAAAAATATAAATTTGAATATTTTGAATCAAATTAGTATTTAGAGGAAGGTAAATTGGTTTAGTTTCTCTTTCAATAATTTTATATCCAATAGGAACAGAAATAGAAGGAATAGAATAAATCATACTTTTTATTTTATTATTTAAATATCCTCCTTCAATAATATTACAATGAATATTTATAGAATTATTATTATTATTTATATTAGCAATGTTTTCTGCTAAAGTTGTTTCACTATAAACTTTAGATTCAAATCCTAAAATATCTTTAAATTAATTTTCTATTTTAAAATCTATATTTCTATTATTTTTCAAAGTCAATTTAACTCTGTTAGTTGGAGGATAAGGACTAAATAAAATATTTTCATCATTAATAACAGAATTCAGGTATTTTATTTCATAAGAACCTGGAGTAATAGTAATATTTTTTCATGTTCCATCAAAATATCTAAATTTATTATTTTCTAGAGTTATGTTATTAATAGTATTAAAAACAGAAAAATATTTTAATCCAAGTTTATAATTTCTGTCATTATTTAATTGATTAGGAGTATCAAATTTTACTTCTAATCTTCCAGATGAACCTCCTTTTCTTGTAATTACAAATAATTCTTCATTTTTTAAACTTAATTGATTCACAAGTTTTGCAAAACTTTTTTCCATTTTTTAAAAAGAAATTCTTTTACATTTTTTCTTACTTGAAGAAAATTAATATTGTTCAATATTTATAATTTTCTTTTCTAGTATTCTTTTTAAAATTGCATTAATTTCATTATAACTAGAATTATGTCCTTCTTTTTCTGCAGATAACAATTTTTTTAATCTATCAAGTAATTCATTTTTATTATCTGATGTAATAATAGGCGCAGCTTTGCCGGAGCCAGAGGCTCCTAAGCGCCCGAAGGGCATACCTGTAGATTTTCCTAATCCAGATCTAAATTCTTCTGCACTAAAACTTTGTTCAGAAGCAGATCTATAACGACTTTCTTCAGCTTCAGCTTCTACTTTAATACTAATAGAATCTTTTTAAAATTTTTATTTTAATGTAATTAAATCTATTTGTAATTTTGGATCCTCTAACATTTAAATAATTAAAAATGTTATAATAATATTTTAGATCATGATCTTCAAAATCTTTTAAATCAGATCCTTTAATTAAATCAATAATATGTTGTATTAATGCAAAATATTTTGATGCATTATTTGGATCAAATATATAAGGAACTCCTTCAATATTTTCAATTTGAACTACTTTTCCTCCAATTGTTAAAAATCCTTCTGTATTTATTTTTGGTCTAATTGAAACTGAAAGATTTTTATCTATTAAATTTTCAAATAATTCTTTAATTTGTAGAATTCTTCAGGAGACTGTTGTATAGAGTTTCTGAATTCTATTGGTTTTGGCATATCTGTAATGGATTCTTGAATGGTATCTAATTTATCTAAAGTTGGTTTCTGCATAGTTTCAAGATTCTGTTGAAGTCCTAATTTATTTAATTTATCTTGATAAACTTCATTTTTAAATTTGTTTGTTGCTTTAAAAAGATTTTTCATTTTAGTGATATAGGAATTAATTGAAATTATATTTGTCATTAAAAATATATATATATAATTTAAAATATAAAATTAAAAAAGAAAAAAGTAAATAAAAAAAGAAATTGAAGCTTATTTATAAAATATATTTGTTTCACGCTTTCATTTACAAGCTTACGTATCTTTATAAAAACATATTTAAATTCTTCAGGATCGTTCCATTGTCTTGAACAAATTTGTTTAAATTCATCTTTATTCATCCCAATATTCACATCTTGTATAATTTGACTTAAATTTCTATCATTCAGAGAAAAGAAAATGAAACAGTTTGCATTTTTATGTATAAAACTACTGTTTAAATCATAAAAAACTATGAGATAAATAAATTGAATGACAGGATTTGTGATGACCTTTTGTAAAAAAATCTTTTTGAAGTTGCTGATTCTTTTGAGTTACTGTATCATCAAAAATAATAAAAATTTTCTTTTTACTATCTATTTTATTAATGTCAATATTTTGAGGATTATCTGTAAAATTGATTGAAATTCCAGTTTTATTTTTATTTGGATTTCTTGTTTTATTTTTTCTTCTAAAAGATCTTCAATTTCACATTGTTAAACATCTTCATCATTTTCACATAAATTAAATAATATTTGAAGATCATCTTTATCTAAATATTATAATCCTTTTAAAAATTTATAATAAGATTGTTCAATAGTTGAAGATAAAATAATTAAATTATTATAGTCTAATACATTTTTTGTAATAAGTAATTTAAATAAAATATAAGTTTTTCCTGAGCCACATGAGCCAATAATACAACAAAGTAAAGGATTAGGAAATAGCTTAGAATGGTGAAATTTATTTGAATTAGTACTTTTTATTATTCTTTTTATAAAGACTGAGATACAATTCATTCCCTGATTTTTCTATTTTTATGTTATTTGATAAAGAATAAAGCTTAGATTTTATTGATTTTCTATTTTCTTTATCAAAATTTTTACTAAATTCTTTTATTCCATTTCCTTGAAATCCAAGATGCAATCCTGCACCTTTTGGGCTATTTAAATCTGCACCTTTTGGTGCTTATTTTTCAGATTTTTCTTCTAAAGCTTTATCATGTCTTTTTTGTTCTTGTATTTCTTTGTCTTTAACCTTTTTATCTAGTAAAACCTTAGAAATTCCTGCTGTAACTCCAGTAGCTGCTGAAATTCCGCCAAATATCAATGGCAAAAGCGCTAAAAGCGGTAAAACCCCGCCAGTTTTCTCTTCTTTTTTTAAAAATATTTTCAACTACTTTTTTAAAAATTTCTTTAGTTACAGTTCGATTTTTCAAAAGCAGTTAATATAAAGTAATACATTTTTGAGATATTTTATATTTTTTCATTTTATAAGTTACAGCTGTCGGTTTTCCAATTTCAATAACTTTGAAATTTTTTAAAATAAATTTTTTCATTTATTTTAAAGGATTAAGAGTTAAAAACTTCGTTATTTAAAAACTTTGTTAGTTAAAAATTGTTTTTTTAATACAAGCATTTTAAATTTATCTTCAACTGAAGGCATTTTATTACCTTTCTTTAAATTTTGTTCTTCTGTAACAAATCTTAAATTAAAAACATTCATTACTTTAAAAATTTCTTCTTCGTTTAAACAATCAAAAGATGAGATTGGAATAAAGTGATAAAATTGAATTTTACCTGAATAATTTTCAGGAATATAATAAGGTTTTGTAAAATTTAACCATTTCATTAAATATTCGTTTAAAGCTCCAATATATTCCATTGTTTATAATGTTTTTGGATATTATTTCTCTTCACACATTTATTTAGAGAACCTCTTAAATTCTTTATGTTTTTATATGATTCATCAGTTAATCTTCTAATTTTTTCATTTTCATTTCTTTTATCTTTATTTTTTAGTTGATATTCTTTTTGGTATTCTTTATTGTTAATTCGATATTCTTTTATTTTATCATTATTTTTTAATCGATATAGTTTCTCTTTCACATGAATTTTATATTTATTTATTAAAACGGTATTCGTTTTTTTATCTTTATTTTCTAAATAATATTTTTTCCCTTTTTCTTGATGTTGCCCTTTATTTTTAAAATAATATTCTTGCTTATATTCTTTTATTTTCTTTTTATTATTTAAACAATATTCATTAAAATATTTTTGTAGTTTATCTTTATTTTTTATTTGATTTTCCTTTATTTTCTATTCTATATTTTTTACAATATTCTTTACACCACGACTTATATATTTTATTCTTTTTATTATTAAATGAAAAAAAAATAATATCTTTTTCTACTTTACTTTTACTGCATATTTTACTAGTCATTTATTTAGATATTTATTATTATTTTTTATTATTAAAATCTTAATCGATACGACATATTTTCCGATCAAGAATTTTAATAACATTCTCTTGCTCTTCTAACAATAAACAATAAGTTGTAAGCTGAATAGCTGTATTTTTTTCAATATGAATCACAATTTGAACTCCATTCCGCTGTAAATATCACTATTAGGTGATAAATCTAAACAGAACATTGGCCAACAGTTTCTAAATGTTGTTATATCGTACTGCGGAATTACCCCAAATTTTAGACACATTTCTTGATAAAGATCATACATTTCATTAATATCAAAAGAATTTGGATCTATTGTAATTGGTTCAAGTGGAAAGCGCTCTTGATTTAATCTAACTTGCAATTTTGTAATTTTAAAGTTTGCTGGATTATTTCCATTTATCTAAAAGTTATAATTATTTGTTTGAAAAGCAGGAGTAAAGTTTAAATGTAACAAAAAATACCTTGGTGTATTTGAAGAATTTGCTATATGCCAGTCTAAATTAGTTGATGTGAAACTATATTCTGGAATTGCAACTCTTTTCAAATAACTAAAATTAATATCTTTAGTTAAGCTTTGTAACATTTTTTTTAAAATTTCGATGGAAGGAGTTATTTGTGGGATGTGTAATTATATTTTCATTAAAATTAATTTTGCATTAGAATCTGGAGCTCCATAAAATATTTCAGTGTCATTTAATTTTCTAGTTAATGAAATTTTATATGGAAGATTAATTTATACTTTTTTCCTCTCACAAAATCCGAATAATGGATACAGCGGAAAATTTATTGTGCCACCAATGTCTATTATTTGCAACTAAATTATTATAATTATTTAATCTTTTATAAATCCAGTATTTAATTGCTTGTCATTTAATCTAGCAATAGATGCACCGAATTCAGCTTTTGTTCGAACTGCTACAGATTGAGCAATATTTCCTAAATAATTCCCATCAGCAGTATCAGGAATCCATCCACTAATTCATTAAAATATTTAGAATATAATACATTTTTTAGAATATCATCATATTCCCCCGGATTTTAGATTACTTCTGTTTGATTACTTCCAGCTTCTAAAACCATTTGTGAAAAATGTTCCTGGAACTGCATTTCCTGATTGATTTGAAATTTGAAAATCACATCTGAAAAATGCTTTTGATAAAAGTAAAAAAATTGAGGTATTATTTATTTTAAAAGTAATTCTTGATCCAGTTGCTTTTAGTAAATTTGCAGTGCCAATTGTTGGTGCTAAGTGTATTACTAAATTATCCTCTTTTTTCTTATTATAATAGTAATGCTCTTTTTCATAAAGATCGAAAATGTTTTCAGTTTCTTGTTACATTTTTAAATAAATAATTTTATAGAATTTTAAAACCATTTCCTTCTAAAGATTTATATGTCTTAGGTAAAACTTTTTTAGAAGAACCCGGAATCTTCGATTTTGCTATCTTTTGTTTGATATCATTTCACAGTTCTACTTTTTTAATTTCTTTAATTTTCTCATTTTGTAATTCTTCAATTTTATTTAATTTTTTTATTTGACTGGATTTTTTAATGGTTTCATCTATAGTTTTATTATTTTTTATTTTTAATATTTTCATTTGCATTCATTTCATTTTCATTATTTTGCGGAAATTATTTGCGCGATTATTTTGTGAAGTAACAAAATTGTTTAACATTTTAGGAAAACCAAAACCAATTCTTCGAAAATTATTTCTTCCTTCATGTGGAAGAATTAAAGGCATTTTTTATGTAAATAAAATAAACGTTTTATGGAACTTTCAAATAAATTTGGCACAGAAAATTATTATGAATGCGCACTCTCTGGGCGCTTAGGAGCTGGAGGCTCCATAAAAGCAGAAGAAAATAAAAAAAACCCTCTCTTAATCTATTTTTTTCCATTACTGCTTTAGAAAGATATTATAACTATAAATTTATCTATGATTCAGGTTTTCCAACGTTCTGGGACATAACATTTTTATTTTAGTAGAATTAAATTAGTAGATGTTCCGTATAGAAAAAAAGATTATGTTGAAGGAGCAAAAGATTTAATGCTTAGAGTAGCTCCTCTACAAATGGTTTATACTAGTAAATTTGGAATAACTTTCAATGAAAGATCTTTTATATCTTCTCGAATTAGATATACTACTACTTTCACATTTTTTGTTTTAATGAAAGGAACTAAATGTTTTTTTAGAAGTGAAAATGGAACTTGGAAAATAGGATATAATTTAAAGGCAAAAGATTCAATTTTAACTTCTGTAATGAATTATATAAAATTAGATAATTATTTTATTTTTGGTAAACAAATTCAAATTCCAAATAATAATAAATATAATTTATTTATTTAAAAAAAAGATGAAAACGGAAAAGTTAATTTTTATAATAATAATAAATTAATTTATTCTCAATTAACTGCAGAAGGTTTTAAATCAAAAGTCGTTATTGGAAATTATGCTAGTAATACAGTAAATGATGTAGGGTTAATTAAAGAATGTATTTGTTTTAGTTATTCTATAAATGATACCGAAATTGAATTTATTATAAGTTAAATTTTAAAGTATGCGCAGCCTTAGGCGGGAGTTTAGTATTCAAAGACTCCGTAATAAAATATAAAATATTTATTTAAAAAAATGGAAGAAAAAAATGAAAATGAAATTGAAACTCTTTATCCTGTTTTAAGAAATCTAGAAAATAACCCTGTTTCATTTAACGATTTAAACCGAAATAAAGAAAGAATAAATTACATGATTTCAAAATGTCAAGACTTTAAAGATAAATCTGAACATTATCTTAAAATAAAAAATCAGTGGAAAAAAACAGCAAATATTATAAAATAATTTTCTATTGGAATTATTTCATTAGGATCCATTTCTATAATTATTTTAACAACAGGAATTATTACAGTTCCAATCTATTTAATAGGTAGGAACTGTAGCAATTTTACCAATTTTAGAAACTGCTATTGAAAACTTATTTCAATTTAAATTAATAGATCAAAAAATAGAAAAATTTAGTAAGAAAAATGAAACTTTTGAAAAGAAAGGAAATAAAGTTTTTTATTTTATGGAAAAATGTCTAAATGATCAAATTATTTATTTAGAAGAACTATAAACATTTAATAAATTAATTGAAGAATGCGCAACCGCAGGCAGCTTAGAATCCTCAAAATCAAAATCACTTTCTAAAACAGATAAAAAGAAAGTAAAACAAAGTAGAAAAAAATTAAAATAAAAAAGATATTGAAGAATATAAATCTTTTTTAGAAGGGAAAAAGTGAAGGGCGCCTCCGAAACTAATTACGATTTCAGATGTAATTAATTTAAATTAGAAAAAAAAAAAAAAAAATTAATTTTGTTTTTATTAATTTAATTTTTTTTTAAATTTTTATTTTAATTATTATTAAAAAAAAATTTTTTTCTTAAAAATGGAAAAATTTACTATTGATAAGAAAAAATTTAATTTTGATGAATTTAAAAAAACTTTAAAAAATTTAATTTTGATGAACCTTTAAAAAAAGCTTGTGAAATTAAAGCTGAAAATCCGAGAATTAGTAAAAAAGATCTTTGTAAAGAAATAGGAATCTCTACAAAAACACTAAATAATTTATCCACAGAATTTAGAGTAAAAACTTCTAAGAAGAAAACAGTTAAAAAAAACACAGAACTTTTAGAATGTGAGAATTGTGGACTATATTGCAAAGGAAACGCAGGATTAGTAGCACATTACAAGAAACATATTAATGATCACAATAAGTCTATTACAAGTCAATCCCAACTCTCTTCTAAATCTCCTGGAAGTCTCCCCCAAGTCACTTCCAAATCAAAAACTTTTAAATAATATTAAAAATAAAAAGAAGAGTAAAAATGATGAAGTTGCAGGAAAATCTGAATATAATGATCCTGAAATAGATAAAATTATAAGAGCATAAAAATATAATTTTAAAAATAATTATCTTAAAATTGATTCTTAAAAATGGAAGTAGAAAACAATATTATAATTGAAATTTATGGAAATGATTTAAAAAAATGCAAAACATTTAAAGATAAATTATCTAAATAAATCGCAGAAATAAATAAAGATAATACTAAAACTAATAAAGAAGTCGCTAAAAAACAAACATATAATTCTATGGTTTTAACAAAAATAGTTAAAGGATCTGTTGAACTAATAAATAATCAAAGTGATGCAATAGAAACTTTAAGCTTAGAAAATGCTGAATTAAAAGAATTAAATGGTTCAATTTTAAAGGAATCAATTGAAAGAAATAAGAAATCAGTTGATCAAACTTTAAATTTAAGAAAAAGAAAAAATAAAGATGATATTCTTAAAATTATTATTAGAAATAATAGTGCATAAAAAAACTTATAGGAAATTATAAAAATAAATAAAAATATAAAACTTATTATTTTATAAAAAATTATTTCTGTTTTAAAAAATATTATTTTATCATAATCTTTATTTGAAGTATTTTTAACTTCTGATATAAAATTTACACTTTCCATTTTTATTAAAAGATATTTAACAAATTCAAAATATTTTCTTAATTCTAATCGATTTTCTAAAGAATCACAATATTCTTTTTTTTCATCATCATCCCAATCAGAATTTTCCTCCCAATCATAAATTTCTTCTTTTTCATAGTTTCTCATATGTCATCATATGTATCTTTAAAAATTATTCAAAATAGTAAAGTAGGCTATTTATTTTATCAACTAAATATCTCTTATGATCAAAATTAGATAAACCTTTTCTTTTATATTCTTTAATGTGAACTTGAAAAAGAAACTGTTGCACTTTGGTCATTGTTTCAGTTTTTGTTTTATTTTCAATTAAACATTTTTCAAAATCTAATAATGTTATTTTTTTTACTATTGATTATAATATTCCTTTTAATATTTTTTTACTAGGTTCCCCTTCTATTTCTACCATATAACATTTACTTCTAATAAGTATTACTATACTTATAATTTTACCAGCTTCCTCATCTTTAAATTTTCCTGGAACTTTTTTATTAGTTTCACTATAAAGTAAATGATCTTTTGGATAATTAGAAAAATCCATGTGATCTTTTATTTTTTCTAAATCTTTATAAACATCTTTAGTAAATATTTGAAGAAAAAACTATCTGTATCATGATATAAAATTTATACATTGTCTGGTTTCCAATTTTTAAGAATTACATCATAGAAAAATTTATACATAATTATTTTTGATAAATCTAGAATACTCATTCCTAAATAATAAGGTTTATCAAATTTAATTGATGGTTTATTTTTTTGAATTAATGTTAAATCTTCATTTAAAATTTCTTGAGTGGAATATAAAGGATTTGATTGTAATTTAATAGCTCTTTCTTTATCATTTACTAAAAAAACATCTACTCTATCTCTAATATTTTCTAGTGTTTTTCCAAAGAATGATTTATTTAAAAGTTTAAAATAATTTTTTTCAAAATCTGTTTTTGTTTCTTTTCTCATTTTTGTGTTAAATTCTATATATATAGTTTCAACCATTGTTCTTGATAAAATTAAATAACTCTGTTGATATCAGTAACCTTTGCTCCTAATTTAATATAATATTCTAGTAATCTATAATGTATGACATATTTTTCTTTAACATGAAATCTAAAACTAATTTTAGAATTGGAATATAATCTTTTTTTAATTAAAGTTTTTTGATAAGGAGATAATTCTTTATATTCTATTTTTCTTTTTATTAGACACATGGGAAATTTATGTGTCTTCCATTTTGTTTTTTTATCAAATTTTATATCACATTCTAAGATATATCCACAACTATCTTCATCATGATAAATTTGATTTAAAATATCTTTAGTGGATCTTTATTTCTATTTTCTTTTAATAGATTTTCCGATTCAAATTCGCCAACTGGTAACTTTTCCATCATTTACCAAATTATTCGCATCTAAATCTAAAACAAAACTTGATTTTCTTTTTCTTTTATTTTTTAATTCATTTAATTTTTTAAATTACTTTATTGATAAACTATCTTGTTTTTTTCTCTTGATTCATCTGATTTTCTTAATCTTTCCATACCTTTTTTAACATTAGGATTTACAAATGATTCTTTAGATTCAGATTCTTTAGATTCAGATTCATAAGATTCAGATTCAGAATATTCAGATTCAGATTCATATTCAGATTCAGAAGTTGATTCTTTAGATTGATTCAGATTCTTCTTCAGCTTCTTCTTTAGATATCTTTTTTTTAAAAAACATTTTACATATCTTTTTCCTAATACACCGCTAAATCCTCCTCTAACTCCCTTTTCTACCATTAATTACATATCATAATCTTTTACTAATTCTAATTTTACTCCTGTAAATTTTAATGCAGCTTGATAGCTTAATCCAGGTATCTATTCCATCATTTTTAAAATTTAATTTTCTAAAATTTTCCATACAATCAGATAATAATAAAACACCAATCTTTTGATATAACATATGATAATCTTTAAATGTTTTACATTAAAATTTTTTAAATACTTTTTGAGCTAATTTATAGTCTTCATCTGAAATTTCTTCTCCATTATTTTTAGTAAATTCTTCTTTTGGTGGAAGTCCTTTATAATCATATTTTAATAAAGAATCTGTCCAGTTATAAGGTTAAACTCCTTTTCGTCTTGCTAATTGAAATAATTCTTCATTTGGAAAATATGATCTAGTTATTTTCATTTTTGAATCTGGTAATGATTTTGAAACATTTTCTAAAGTATCATGAAAAAAAGCTAAAGAATCTTTAAATTCTAAATTTAAATATTTAAATTAAATATATTTTTATGGTGATTTTGGTAATATTGTTATTGTTTTATATTTATTTTGTCTTTTTGATAATTCTAAGATAAAAATATTTGCATCATATCCTGTTAAATTATGAAAACATACATTAATTGTTTTTTTTATATTGTCCTTCTTTAGTATTACAAGATAAACAAGAAGCTCCTCTATATTTACAATCCCAATGACAATGTCCTTTAATTTTTTTTCTTTCTCGAGTAAATTTTTTATTACAAATATAACATTGGGAAGCATTTTTATGATTTTCGTTTTCTTCTTCAGTTAATCTTGCTTAAATAGGATTTCTAGCATAATGAGTAAATTTAGAGCTTACTTCTCTGTTTTTTTCTTCATTTCTTCTAAAAATACTTTTACGCAAACTTTACTAGCTTCTTCTATTGTTTTATCTGTTTCATCGGTTTCATCTGTTTCTGCTCCAATATAAGATCTATATTGTGATTTTATTAAATAATCACTATCAGATTCAATATATAATCCAAAAGAAATAGGAATTCGTCTTTTATCACTAGTAGTTATAGATTCAAAATCTGGATAGATATTTACAGAATTTCTTAAACAATATTCATGTTGATAAAACTGTAAAATATCTTTTCTACTTCCATCTTTTCTTTTTTCTGCTGTAGGCATAATCTGTTAACAAAAATTATTTTGAAAACATTTCTCTTGATGATTTTTTAATACACTTTCTTCTGAAAAATCTGCTAAACAATTTAAACAATAAATTTTATTATTATCTTTAGATCCTAATCTTTCATTTAGAAATCCATTTAAATTTGTGATAGCACAATAATGATTTTTATAATAAAATAAATTAAATGTTTTTTTATATTAATTTAAACTTTTATATAAAGTAATTATCGGAATTGAATGACTCATAGTAAAAACATTAATATTTGTTTTATTATCTTTTTCAATGGAATAAATGTTTTTTAATTTCAATTGAATATGGATAATTTATTTTAAAACAATTTTCATAATTTTTATATTTTGCTACTCTATATGTATGATTTTCGTGAATACATTTGTGTGCTAATATTGACTATAAGATAAGAAACATTTATTATCTTTATTAATAATGTTAATTAAATTACTTCAACGAAATGGCATTTTTATATACGATGAACCTTTAAAAATTTTTACTTTTACAATAATAACATTTAATTGATTCATATATTGAAATATATTTCTAGATTCTTTTTGTTCTAATTCTTCTGAATGAACTTTTGTTTGATTTTTAAATAAATAAATATAATCTTCGATTTCATTTTCTGCAAAAATTGTTGTGGCTTTATTACTAAACCAATTTACAAATTATTTATCAGTTGAAGGATTAAAAAAATTTAATCTTGATTTTAATTGAATTTTTGCATTTCCTAATTTTCTTAAATTTGTTGAAAGTATATTATTTAAAGTTTCTTGTATTCTAAAAAAGTAATCTTCTACTTTTTTTTCTTCTACATCTAAATTAATCTGATATTCAACAGCTTTATCTTCTTTATATCTTTTTAGCTCTGTTACTTCTAGTTCATTAAACATTGCTCTTATTATAATTCCATTATCTTCTTCCATTTTATATAAGAATATATTACTTCACTTTTCTGGTCTTGCTATATTTAAAAAAAATATTTTCAATTTAAATTTTATAATAAATTTGAGTTTAATTTAAATTTCCAAATTTCATCTTTCAATTTCCAAATTTCATCTTTTAATTTCCAAATTTCATCTTTCAATTTCCAAATTTCATCTTTCAATTTCAAAATTTCATCTTTCAATTTCCAAATTTCATCTTTCAATTTCCAAATTTAATTTTTCAATTTTTCAATTTCCAAATTTAATTTTTTCAATTTCCAAATTTCATTTTTCATTTCGAATTTTCATTTTTCAAATTTTCAATTTAAAATTTTTCAATTTTCAAATTTTATTTTTCAATTTTCAAATTTCAATTTTTCAAGTTTCAATTTTTATTTTTAATTTTTGAAATTTTCAATTTTCAAATTTTAAATTTTCAAAAATATTTTTCCAAATTCCAATCAATTTTGCCTCTTCATCTTTCTTAGCCATTGATCTTGACTATTTTACTGATCTAATTTTATTCTGTTTAAAATTCTTATTATCTATTTTTTCTTTTTATAATCTTATTCTACTTTTGATTTGAGTTTTTACTCTCTTATATAAGCTCATTATTATCTTTTTCTTTTTACATCTTTTGGTTCATCTTTATTTTACTTAAATATCATCTGATTTTATGGTTTTAATTCTTAGTGGACTCACATATTTCAAAAATTTTTTTTTTTGAATTTGAAATAATTTTGAATGAATTTTTTATTGAAATAATAATTTCTATAATATTTTTTTATTCATTTGATTTTTAATATTTCTAATTCTTTAATCTATTAGATTATTTGTATGAAAATCAGAATTATATCAGCAAAATAATGCGTATTTTAGTTAAATTTTGAAAGAATTCATGCAAATTTCTTGCTTGGCCTCACTCTGCTATATAGTCATATTACTTATATAAATTATCTTCAGAAAAATATTTTAAGGTTGTTATTTTAAATCTTGTCGAAGAATTAAAAATAAAATAAATTTTAATTTATATTAAATTAAATTTTAAATAAAACTTATTTCAAACTTGCTTCAAATGAAAGTTCAATCGTGAGGATTTCTTTACCAAAATCGATTGGATTATCATTGCCATCAATAATTCTTATTTTAATATTCTGAATAAAATTTGTATTTATTGGGAGCTAAATTGGTTTAAATGGTCTTTCGATTATCTTAAAACCGATTAGAGCACTAAAACTTGGAATTGAATAAATATATTTTTTGAGCTCTGTTAAAATAACCAACGTTAATTAAGTTACATTGAATATTTATTGAGTTAATATTATTATTAATATTAGCCATATGTTCTACAGTATTACTAGCTTCTTGATAAATCCTTGCATTAAATCCTAGGATTCCTCTTAATGAATTTTCTAATTCAAAATCTACTTTTCTATTTTCTTTTAATAAAAGTTTTACCCTATTTGTTGGAGCAAATGGAATAAATTCTATATTTGAATCTCCAATTGCTTCATTAATTTCTTTTATTTCATATGAACCTTGTGTTATATTTTATTGTTCCATGTTCTTCCATAAAAATATTGAAATTTATTATTTTCTGGAATTATATTATTTATCGTATTATAAACTTTAAAATAATTTAAACTTTATTTATAATTTCTTTTTTTATTTAATTCAATGGGAGCTTGGAAATAAATTCCTTGTTCTAATTCTTTTACTGTTCCTGATAAAATATATAATTCTTCATATATATAATTTGAATTATTTTAAATTTTTAATAAAGATTCTTCCATTTTAATAAAAATAAAATAATTTAAAATAAAAATTAGAATTATAAAACAAAATAAGAACTTTCTTTTTCTTACTAAATAATTTGAATTGCTCAATATTCATAATTTTCTTTTCTAGTAATCTTTTTAAAATCGCATTAATTTCATTAGAACTAAAATTATGTCCTTCTTTTTCTAACTGAAATTAAAATATTTAATCTATCACGTAATTCTTTTTTATTATCTGATATAATTACTGTATGTATTTAAGCTTGAAGCTTTTCCTATGCCAGAGCCGGTGGCTGCTAAGTGCCCGAAGGACACGCCTTCTCCATCATAATTATAACTTTGTTCAGAAGCAGATCTATAATGACTTTGTTTAGGAACTCTTTGTTCTTTAATTCTAAGAGAAACTCTTTTAAATTTTTCTTTCAATGTTTTAAATCTATTTGTACTTTTTGATCCTCTAAAATTTAAATAATTAAAATTTTTATAATAATCTTTTAAATCATTTTCTTCAAATCCTGCAAAATCAGTTCCTTTAATTAAATCAATAATATTTTGTGGTAATGCAAATAATTTTGATGCATTATTTGGATCAAATATATAAGGAACTCCTTCAATATTTTCAATTTGAACTACCCCAATTGTTAAAAAATCCTTTAGTATTAATTAATGGTTTAATTGAAGCTGATAAATTTACATCTATTTTTTCAAAAAGATTTTAAATTTGTAAAATTTCTTCAGGAGATTGTTCAATAGCTTGTGATTTTCTATATTCTATAGTTGGTTTTGGCATATCTGTAATGGATTCTTGAATTTTATCTAATTTATCGAGAGCTGGTTTCTGCATAGTTTCAAAATTTTCTTGAATTCCTAATTTAATTAATTTATCATTATAAATAATTTGTTTAAATTTCTTTCTTTCTTTAGTTAAGTTTTCTAGTTTAGTAATATATGAATCCATAGGAAATGTATCAGTCATTTTAAGAAAAAAAATAAATAAATAAAAAATTATTTCTCTCTTTAAAATATTTCTATCTTTACTCTTTCATTAATTGGTTTCCTAATATTCACAAATACGTAATTATATTCGTCTGAGGAATACCATTGTTTTTTACATAATTTCTTAAATTCTTCTTTATCTATTCCAATATTAAAATCTTGAATTATTTGAGATAAGTTTCTATCATTTAAACTGAAAAAAATAAAACAATTAGTATTTTTACGTATGAAAGTAGAATCGATTCCATAAAAAGATTGAGATGAATGATTGAATTGAATGATTATTTCTATGTCTTCCTCTTGTAAAGAAATCTTTTTGAAGTTCCTGGTTTTTATTTGTAACTGTATCATCAAAAATACATCGATTTTTTTATTTGAATCTACTGTTTCAATATCAAAAGAAGAATTAATAAAATTTATTTTTATTCCAATACATTTTTTTAGGATTTACCCGATTAATGTTTTCTTGAATTATATCTTCAATTTTATATTCTTGAAGTTCTTCGTCTTCATTATACAAATTAAATTAAATTTGAATGTCTTCTTAATGTAAATAATCTAATCCTTTAAGAAATTGATAATATGATTGATTTTGAGTAGTTGTATAAATTAGAAGATTATTAAAATCTAATATTTTTTGTTGTTGTAAGAGCTTAAAATAAAAGATAAGACTTACCCGATCCACTATGTAGAGCCAGCTATACACATTAACATAGGATTATTCGGAAATATAGAAAAATGATTACATTTTTTCATTTTTATTCAATGTTT
Organism: Coelogynopora nodosa; assembly: GCA_034780555.1. NCBI lineage: Eukaryota > Metazoa > Platyhelminthes > Proseriata > Coelogynoporidae > Coelogynopora > Coelogynopora nodosa. The sequence goes on from JAUZND010035793.1 coordinate 19,991, forward strand.
TTAGGATAAGGTGAAAGAAAAAGATTATTCCCTTGTTTTTCTATTTTTAAATTATCAGATAATGAATATAATTTAGATTTTATTGGTTTTCTCTTAGCTTTTTTCAATTTTTTTACAAAATTCCGGAATATGTTCATACTTTCTATAAAGACTTATTCTTTCTCTATGAATTTTTTGTGGATATAAAAGTATTAAAAGAGACCAAATAAATTTTTTTTATCTTTATAATTTTGTAGATATATTATTGCTTTTGAATTAAAAGGAAGTGTTCTAAATGCTTCTTCAGATAATTTGTTTATGTGATATAAATTTAATTTAGAATAAGTAATTCCTTCAAAAGTATTTCCAGAATCTTTACCTTCCATATCTTCTATATATCCAGTTAATTCAAAATTAATATTAGTAATATAATCATCAATTTCATTTGATGCAAACATTTCTTTAATTTCAGTTTTCTTCCAAATATTAGTATATTCTTCTTTTGAAGGAAAATACAATTTGTAATTAAATATTAATAAAGATTTAAATGCAACTAATTTATTTAATTTTTTTTAAATAATTTTTTAACATCTTTTCTCATTAAATTCACAAAGTAATTTACTACTTTATGATTTGCTTCTTCATCATTTACATCTTCATCTTCGGCAAAAGATAATTTATATTCAGAAGCAATATCATTTTTAAATATTTCACAAAGTTATCTTTGGTTCAAAATAATCTTCATCAAAATATTCTTTATCATCTGCTTCCATTTTAATACGTTATTTTTGTCTTGGTTTTGTTAAATATTTTATTTATTAAAATAAATAATAATTTTTGTGAAAATTGCAAAAATAAAAATTCTTATAGTTTATTTTGCGAAGATTGTCATATTATTTTTAAAAGAAAAGATAAAAATGTATGTGATTATTGTTTCAAAGGAACTCAATTAAGTTATACATGGACTTGTAGAGATTGTTATAATAGAATTTCTAGAGAAAAAATGAAACAAAGAAGAATAAAAAATTATCATATTTATTTTTACTGTTATCAGTGTAAAGCAATTGTTAAAGACTTATATAAACATAAACAAACTAAAAAACATACTTCTGCAGAAAATTGTGTAAAAGGAATAAATCAATTTATGAAAAAATAAGTTTATGTATGAAAAAGAAAATAGAAGTTATAGAAATATTTTTTTATATAATTTTTTTTTCTTGAATTTTTTTATAGATTTAAAAAAAATAAAACATTTAGTTATTAGTTGACATTTAAAGTAAATATTAAGATTTCTTAGTTATTTAGTCAATTTTTATTTGTTTTTGGAAATTGGGGTGATTCTTGTTTTTATTATTATTTTTTAATTATTTAAATTTTAATCATATTACTGTTTTACTCTGTCATGTTTAAAACGATTTTCAAAAAATTGGTACTGACACATGGTTATTACAAATTTCAATCTATTTAATTTAATTTTACTATAAATAAAACAAAAATTGATTTAATCAGCAGTATATAAATTCCTAAAATGTCTATAACTTCGTTAAATTTTAACCGATTTTCAAAAAATTTACACTGGCTCATAGCTATTCTGAATGTTTATCTACCTAATTTTATTATACTATATACAAACTGATTAATTTTTATACTACTTACTTTTTTTAAATTAGTATTAAAAAAAAAACTTATATTTTTTATTCATAACACCCAGTTTGGTTGCCATAAGTTGTCAAAACAACGTAACGAATGACATTATTTTTCATCTAACTTTTTGAAAAATGGTCTAAAAACCAAATTTATAATTAGATAATAAGATTATAATATAATTAGACACGAATTAAAATTTGTAGGGTTATACACTAATTACAGGGGGGTAGGGGTGGGGGCAGGGTTTGAAGCAGGTGGGACAGGGAGGGCAAATGGAGCAGGGGGCAGGGGAGGCCGGGGGCAAGGGGGACAGGAGGGGTTTGGAGGTGGGGAGGAGGGGAGGGGAGGGGTGTGAGGAAGAGGGGTAGGGGAGGGGTAAAGGTCAAATTCCA
>JAUZND010035804.1:0-22003 GCA_034780555.1 Coelogynopora nodosa
TTTAACTAAATTACAATAAAAAAATATGTTAAAAAGGTCCACTTATAGTATATTCGCACCTACCCAAAATGAAACCATGGTATGGCCCTGCATGATGTTGACTTTGTAATTGTTATTAATTTATATGTAAATAATAGCCAAAAATATATATTAGATTTTATGGTGTTAAACAATACATGAACCAAAATTTAAATTCGCATTAGATTAAGTTCTATAAGATTTCAATCTGTTATCTGACACTTGCCCTTGCATTTTGAAAGGTTTCAAATTTATTTAATATAAATTTATCTAAAATGTGCAATACAATAATGTTATACAAATTAAATAATAAATGATCACAAGAGAATACTAGATATTGTCATTTTAGTTTTACTCGTGGTAACTAAAGTGAAAATTGGTATATTTTACATAATTTGTCAAAAAAATATACCAGAATTTAAAAATAACCGTAAAAAAGTAAATATTGTCTATTTAAACAACATTTAAATTAATATAAATTTTAATATGGTTTACTTTTTTAATAAAAAATACATTAAAATTAAATTTATATGCAAAACGATATTCCCAATCAGAAAAATAATTCTTTATCAAATATTTTGTAAGTGTGTGACAAAACTTCATGCAACATGGTTTATCTACATGAAATTGATTGTCCTAAAATGACGTTTCGCTTGAATTGAAAATGCATGGGGATTTGCAGATTCGTGACGTTACACGACAAGTGGTAGAGCGAGAATAGCAACTTGTATAATAAATGATGTCACATTTATAGATAATTATTTTCATAAATACTGTAAAAAATATTTTTTGATTAAGGTCAAAAGTTGTTGCTCATTCTGAACCAATATAGGATATAGAATATTTGTAATATATATAATATTGTACTTGTATAATATTATAATATTGTATATATGAAAGTAAATCATTTTTTGTGTACAGTATTATTTAAATTTCCGAAAGTTACTCATTTGTGCTAATAAGCTTATTTAAGACAAATAATATATATAATTAATTTATTACTTTATTTATACAAAATATTTAAGCAGTATGTATAGATGCATGGTGTTCTTTTTGTTGTAATATTTGTTTTAAAAACAAGTATTATAATTTGCATAATACAATAGATAAATGTTTGCAAACGAAGCATAATTATATAATGCGTAGTTGCTTTCGTTTTAACATATCGTAAATAATAAAATAATTAAATGATGTATCATTATAGGTTTATTTAGAATGTTACGGACACTAAAGAATGTAATTAATTATACATTGTATATGTATGTAATTATGATAAAATGATATTGCTTTGATTTTTTGTTTGACTTTTATAAATGTTTGTATGTGTTTTGATATTGGTAACAAATTATGATGGTCGATTTTATCCATTTATAAACAAATTATTTTAATATAGATATTACTTATACCTACTCTGAGTTTAGTTTGGTCTTGTGTTTCAAGGAATTCATAATTTTTATGTAAAATATTTGCGTAGGAAATAATTTGTCTATTTAAAAAAATATTTTTAATATAGTATTCTGTGTTATTTGTAATTGGCAATTTATTGCTTCTAACAAATGTTATTTTTACTTACATTATTTTGTAATGAAACAATTAAATTAAAAAGTATTACTGATTCATAAATCACGATTACTTGGAAAAAGTTTTTTAGTAAGGTACTTTAGGTATTAGATAATAAGGAAATAATTATAAGTTAGAAATTTTTCATAAGGATTCCTAATATTTCTAATAATCTAGAATAGTGGAATAATTTTGTTTGTTTTATTAATTGTGTTGATTGGTATATGTTTTTAGGTATATGTTAGATATGTTGTTAGGTATGTAAACACCATAATATATAAGTATATGGTAAACACATACTTAAACTTATTAATTATACCTATAGATAATGACCTTTGGTCTCTTAAAGCTTCGATTCAATCGGATTAGCACCAGTGCACCTATGCATTCAAATGTATATCTGAAACATTATAATTATATATAACAAACATAATTATCCACGCTGTGTAAAATCAACATAATTGTGAGTATATTTTTAAATAATTATTATTTAGTTTTATTTATTTAACTAGGTGGAAATAGGTTTATTACTGTATAATAATTTGTCTTAGGGAGTATTCGTAACTATTGAGTGTCTAGATCTCATGACTACGTGTCATGGATAAAGGTTCTACTACAAAGTGTCATTTTAGTAATAATTTAGTAATATTATGTTATTTATAATATAGGCCTATGTCTAAATTATCTTCAGAAGAAAGGGCCTACTTGCTTTATTAATCATGACATTTATATTAATTAGATTGCAAACAAAATCCCTTCACCTCCCGACATAAATACCTGGTAATGTCAATTATATATTTTTATCTAATATTATTACAGATTTTTATTGAACTAAAAATAATACATTCTTGAATTTTACCTGTAGCTAGTTTTTATCGTAAGTAGGGAGTTGATGGGGGTGGGGGAGGGGGAAACAGACAATAAACAATGCGCTATAATGACATTTCTTTACTAATGTTATAGCAACATTCTGAGCTGTGTAGCTACTCCCCTTTTACTCCAGGTAGCTAAAACGAGGTTGCTATATTGTATCATATAATAATTAGTTTATATTTGTTCAAGTATTTCTGTGTTAAAAAAAGTAATCTCATACTTTATTAAGTTCATGATGAGTGATTCATAATAATCATTTTAATCAGTACCAATTGAAATTTTATTTAACACCTTTTACAGAAAATGAAAACTATTCATGAATATGAAATATCAATTCAAGTTGGTGGCCTATTGGAGCATGATCCACAGGTATGTCTCGTGTCCTATGTCCCATACCGCAGGTATCTCCTAGGTTAATTTCTTTATAAATACAATATATCCATAATTAACACTTTTAATCGATCGCAATCAACAAAATATTATTACATACAATATTGGTATTATAACATTGCTACATAAATTAAATTTTGCATAAAGTTATTAATAGAAGGTTTTTAATTTTTTTGGAATTTAATATATTTATATTGTAAAACATTAAAACTTAATATACAAGTAAATATACACAAACATCGTATTTTGTCGTTTACCAATTCAATAGACGATTCAAGTTTTGATCTTTGATACTTTTAGTGGTATGAAAAAATATAAAAAATGATACGTTATCAAAATACATTTATTTCTTTATTATACATATATATATATAACCTTAACTATATTCACAATATAACAAAATTATTAATTTAATATTCCGAAAAAGCATAATATGTAGCGTATTTAATTTCATTGTACACCAAAATAAATATACTACGTACGTATTTTAAAATATAAAAATAATTACCGATTTCAAAAATAGTTAGTATAGCCAGTAATTAATTTTTATTATTTAAAAAGAACATAAATATTCACATTTTAAAATTTTAAAATTTTATATTCTGTTTGTTACATTTGAATATTTTGCTAGATTTCACCAAAATGATAACTTTTGATGTCGTATATTTTTATCCCATATACCCACGCAAACTTAGCCTATGTAACCTAAAGATTAACATCACTATAAGGCTAATTATTTGTGATCGCTCGTCACAGAGTGAGTTGTAATTTTAAAAATCTAACATAGTTTCTAAAGAATTTAAACCATTTTCAAAACTAAATATGATGTAGCTATCACTCATCTACTAATATAACCCAATAATAAATTTTTACCTAATACTTCTTTTATAATTATTCATGTTTTAGTTGGTGTTCGCTCGTCACGTGAAAAAGGACAACTTTTTAAAAAAAATTTGTTTTTAAAAAGTCTGCTCTGTTAGTTAAATTTTAATTATTATTTTGGGTAATATTGCTGGCATAGAATGTTTAGAAACAATATTAATTAAAAAACTATTTAATTTCATATTAATTATAAAAATATTGATTTTTTCTGAAATACTGATTTCTTCGCTCGTCACGTTCGTTTGTCACAAAAAATAAAATACAACAAATATAGTATAAATTGTTTTAAACATATTTTATACATATATGTTATATAATAATTAACAACAAACAGTATACAAATATGTGGGCGTATATAATAATATATAGCCTATAGTTAACGCAAATTATGTTATTGTCCAATAAATTTAAACAAAGAGATCAGTTTTAAATTTCCTATTTTTTGTATCATTTGAAAATCACCCCCCTGTATTCGTTTATTATTTCTTGTCTGATCTTCTAACAAATTTATGTATATATATAAACATAACCTTGTTTCTGTAAACATGCAAAAATTAATAATTAAGAAGTGTATGAGGGAACGTTACAACAGCTGCTGCCACACTGTATAAGAGACGTAGGCCTTTTCCGTTATTTCATTAAACGTAAAGCCAGACCTCCTCAACATATTTAATTATTGCTTAATGTATGTAAATATAGGCCGTCTTAAAAAAAGTTTCGCGAAAAAAGTATGTATTTAACAAATATTTTACAAAATGCCAACTACGTTCCAGGTCTTCAAGCATGATGTTATGAACCATTGTATGGGAAATATCTAGTAGTACACTTATATCCCTAACTGTTATGCATGAATTTTCCTCAATAATTCTTCTCACACTTGCAACATGTTCTAGATGAGCATCAGACTTATGTCTTCCACTACCTACCATTCTTTTCAAGCTGTGACGTCTCCCATCATAAAATTCTTGCAATATTTTTCTTATACCCTGAACGCTTATACATTCATCGGGTCAAGATTCGTTCAATAATTTGTGAATTTGTGTCCTACCATTGTAATTAATACGTCGCAGAGTCTCGATTAAAAAGTAAATATTTTCCTTCGAAATATTTATTATTTGCACAGCTGAATTTCTACTATGAAAATTATGACTGCTTAACTAAACACACAAATAATAGATAGATAGATATTTTTTTATCGATTATCATTGATATTTAAATTTTAAATCATACATATTTTAAATCATAGATAGATATTTAAATTGCTGTAGTGTATTTATGCTGTTGCCATTTGGTTATATTGGTAGTATAGGGAATAGAAGAATAGTCCATTTCTACTGTTTTTCGCAAACCTTTTTTAAGACAGCCTATATAAATGAAACTATAATTTAAATATTTTTATTTAAATAAATCTATTTTATATATTAAATATTCATATACAGTACATATTAGGCACATTGGAAATTTTTCAGGGAAGAATGTAAAACATATTTAAATGGCCTCATAATGAAAAATAACAAAAAGATGTTTATAATAGATTGTAACATTAATGTTGAAATTAATTAAAAAATCTAGTTGACTCTGACTTTCTGAAATTACTGTTACTACTTGAATTATGAAAAATGGACTAAATTAATACACAGTAACACAATTTATTGGGGAGGGGTCAAAGTATACTCTGGCCCCCACACTTCTGACATACCTGTATATAGTTTTTTTAATGATATAATAAATATTATATACTTTTATTCATTCAAATACTGTTTTATTAATTTTAATTTATTTTAAATAATATAAATATAATAATAGTTTATAAAGTTTAATAATAAAAAACTGGTTAGTTGTTAATATAATCATATCTTTATTTATACCTCCATGTATCATTATTATACCCACAATATAATGTAAATAATTTAATATATCAAAATCCATTACATGTTTACATTATTTATTTTTATGAATAGTAGCAATAAAATAAGGTTTATTTATATCTAATATATTAATCAATTTATTAAAAAAATTATTAAATATAATATTTTGATTTGTTTAAATTATGCTGTTAAACTAAATACTAATGTTTAATAATAATTATATCATCTTAAGTTTATAATATAGCTAAAGTTATATTAAATGAAAAGGATACTTTCATAAAATACAGATTTTTTAAATAAAAGCAAAAAACATAATTCTTATTTTTTGGTAGACAGGTTTAGATTTATTTAATCAAGATATTAAAGAGTTTTGGAACTATTCAGTGATTTCATATTTATTTTTATCTTACAAGCTTTTGAAATTTTTTATTCGATGTGGTATTTACATAAAAGAAGCAAAAATAGACGATTATATTAACATTGTTCCACTCATAAAAATTAGATAGATACAGAAAATTGGATAGTAGACATTTTATTATTTTTCTAATAATAATAATTAAAAAATTCGAATAGTTTATATAAATAGTATTTTTTCAATTATAATTATATTCACTCCCTTAAAAACATATGGCCTTTTTCATTTTATATATTGAATGATATTTTCATTAAATAGCTAAGGGTAATTATTTGTAGCTATTATAAATGTATAGGGGTATTGATTTAGAGTGCAAGTTTTTAAGTAACTGCCAACCATCAATCAAAGTAAAAAGTTTATGTTTTAACCATATCTAGCTGATATATCTCCTGAAAGTTTCATAATAAAATGTATTAACATTATTTTCTTGAGGATATATGTTGTTTCATACTGAAATGAATTTGTTAATGGTTCTTTTGTATTATTTTTTATTTCACTTTCTCTTTTATGCCATATATACTATTTAGGAGTAAAAATGCATATGACATGAACATGTGAGTTGAATTGTATAACATTTATTGCTGTAGTGAAAAGGCATACATCAATTTATAAATAAACTAAGTTCTTTAGATTTTTATGGCTGTATATTTTTTCATTTTAATTTATAAGTCGATATACCATAAGAATTATCAGGGTATCTGAAAAATTAAATTTATACAATTATAAGAACCTAAAAACTTCTAAATTGACCTATGTTTTTATACAATAGTTGATTATATGATAACATTTTTGCAATGTGCCTGCTTAATATGAAATGTGTTCATAACTGTCATTCACACACATATTTGGAGATATCGTTTGCTTATTTACTTTATGAATTTATTAAAAATAATATTTACTATTAAGAAATAATTCATACACCAAAATATAATTCAGTATTAACAATAAAATGTGATATTGATTCACTATTATAAAATTATACATTATACTGTATTAATACACTTATTATTTCCATTCAATATGAAAATATCCACTTCTTGTTTTGATCATTATAAAAAATAATAATATGAATTTTTATATTATATATTAAATAAATATAATTCTGAGATCATAATAAAAATATAATTGTAATTTTTTAAGCATTTACTCATTTGAAAATAGAAAATTTTAAATATATATATTTGGTATTTTGTTACTAATAAAGAATAAGATTTACATATTTATCCACTCACCAGCATGGTTACATAGTTGAAACAATCTTTAAAAATGTATTATAATGTATAATTTAATATTTGGTTCATTAGACACCGAAACTAAAATTTATTCATTTGAATTTCATTCATTCATTCATTAATCATTCATTTATTCATTCATTGTCAATTATAAATACTCACTAGAATTTTAAAATATTTATAAATTATGTTATTTAAGCAAACATGTTTTAGTATGTACTATATTTAAAATTCATAATGAAAATGCACGATTACTAGATAAAAATATGTGTAAATGTATCATTTTACTTTAAGTCATTATTATTTGTTTTATAGTTAGTATAAAAAACGACTATTGCACTTGTTATTAAATGAATACATTACACACCCATTAATTATAAATAATGCATTAATAATCCTGAAGCGCGCCAGATTAGTGGCCAAACGAACAACCGCCACAAAAGAATGGCACGCAGCCCACCCGGACAGATCTCGCAAATCTTCCTGCCGCCCATTCCCACACGCACCACCTACGACGATGCCTACCACCACTCGGTCCGCCAATACCCGACTAGCTCGCGCGGCTACCTCACGACCGGCGACCCCAAGCTGGCCGAACTGGAGACCCGGCTCAACCTGCAGGAGAAGACGACGCAGCAGCTGCTCGACCGGGCTGTACGCATCAAGCAGGACCTGATGGAGAACCTGAGCTACACGAAGGGCACCTGGCAGGAGGAGAAGGCCGCGCGGGAGCTACTGCAGGAGCACGTGAGAACGATCACCGCCGTGGTCAGGCAGATGAACAAGGAGATTAAGGTGTGAATGAAATAGTCCAAGATAAAAAGGACTTTTTATAGAAATGCTATTCATTATGCATAATTTTTATAAAAACTAAATATACTATATTGTTAGTATGTCTAAATAAATTTTATAGACTTTAAATTAACAAAAAAAAATACTATTCTTAATTGGATATTTATTGAAATGTTATAAAGAAAAGAATGACTCTATAGATTATTTACTTTTATTTCTCTGTTATTATTCACATGTTAAAGTTTATATGAAATACCATTCGAGTTTATAGAATATCTTCCACCTATGTAAAAGTGCACTCTACTACTGCCTATATATGAAAAACATACGCTTGTCAAATTTGTCCATATGTTATATTATTTTTTCGTAGACAAATGTGTTCTTTTATTATATTTAAATTACAATTACTTGACCTATTTGACATAATTTAATTATTTTTTTGAGTAATCTGTTATTCAATAACTTGAAAAAGCGTTTTTTACCTATTAATAATAGTTACTAAATTGGAGCAGATAAACATATCAATTTGGACATTAGTTGTGTATTTCTAAAATGTTCATTTCGATATTAATTTGCCATTTATGATTACAAAATGTACTGCCGAAAATTTAATCATGATCCGTTAGACGTTGCATTGAATTAAAAATCAATGAAAAGTACTTAAATCCCTCTAGTTTGGATTCATCGAGGGCGGTTCTATTTTTGCGTCGGGTTTTTTGTAGATACAAATTAAATGTATTTGTATATTTTATAACTAATTAAACAATTTTAGTTACGATGCGTCATGAAATTGTTTTAGTTATAATTATTTAGATTATAATATTTATTTATGAAGTATATAACTAATTTCTTTAGCATTTATCTGCACGTGACAGGTTCAAAAGAGAGAAAACATATTTTAAAGTTAAAGAATCTAAATAAATGAAAACATTTAAAATTGTAGAAATTGTTTTGATACTTTCAACCGAAAACAAATTGAAAAATACTGAGACTGTTACTATCGTAATTCTTGTAATTTTTATGTAAATATGATGTTGATGTTTTATATCTATTAAATAATAATGTAACCGATTTTCTATACATTTGTAATACATAGCAACACTGTCTTTAGTATGTATTATTTATTTTAGACCCAAACTTTAAAAAATTATAATACAATGCATTTATCTGTTAGGCAAGTGAAAAAATAAATTTATATTATTAGTCATATTATCACATAGAAATTCATTCATTATTTTAATATTCAATACCTTTATTTCAATTAACAATATTTGAATTTGATAGTAAACACTAACCCCCCCACATTATATATAAACTTAACCATGATAATATAATAGCTAACCATCTATATATATACATATATATATTTGTGCTACCAACTAAGATGAGTGAGGATTATTTAAATTAATGAAAAATAGTGGCATTCAAATTTAAAATTTTCTATATAAAATATATATATATATATAAAATATATATAGTATGTTAAATATAATTCTTACAAATAATGTATCACGTCTAAATTATTGAACTATATGTCTAAATGTTTGGTTAATAAAGTCGTGGTAATTATCGAATAAGTTGTTAATATTTTATCAAAATCATGTTAATTTTGTCTGTGAACCATCAACATCTGTACAATCAAACTCAAATATATTATTTACTGCTAGTTGGTTCTATTTATTTTTCTATTATTTTTTATCTATATTTTATTATATGGTATTTTTATGTAATCAAATTGTGATTTAAAATACTTAAATGTATAAATTGCTTAAATTTTCATCTACTAATTGGCGCATAAAAAATCGTTGTTGATGTTGGACCCTTCTGGGTGTTCATTTTTACTGATATAAAACATTTTTGATTACGATAACATTATATGTAATAGATACGTTATGTAAGTAATATTGTTCATATTTCTATCTAATGAAGGAGTTAGATGGAAGGATGATAGATGGATTCAGCCAGGTAATGTTGTCTTCATTCCTATAGCAGCATGGAAATGAGACAATCACCATATTTTTGTTATACATCTATCTTTCCATCACATTGTCACACTCACTCATGTTATTATATAATATTATGGGAATGAGTGTTGTGTGTCGCTCGATTGATTTGTTTATATTAGCGTATTATGTTTATTTACTAGAATAAAAAGCATATTGGTCGTATACAACAATTATATATTATAATACAGTCTACTTCTACTAAACCGGCCGCTCCTAATCTGAACGATTGTTCAAACTGGACGCCAGCTAAGGAACCAATATTGCCACCTATCTTTTCTATATATTTAATAACACCTGTAAACTGGACGCGCCTAAACCGGACTCCTTTTCAATTGCAGTATTATGAAGTAACAGTATATTCTTAAAGCACTAATTAATAGAGAGACAAACAATAGTCTATAACAATAAAATATAATCACCATGGCATTCACTTCTTCACATTCTATAATCCGGACGACTTGTTTAAATTTACGGGTGTCCAGTTTAGGTGGAGTAGACTTTATTCTGATGTGCGAAAAATACATAATTGTGAAAGTATTTATAGGTAAAATGTTGACTTATTACTTGTATTCTTGTATTCTTCTAGAAAAATCAAGTTTAGAGAAAATACAGGTTATTTAATTACTTTTATTTAATTTTATTTGTTTTTATATTGTTATCTGCTTAATTTATTCGATTTATGTTATAATGCATTTAATATTCGTATATCGTATAATACTAGTTTAATAGTTAAATATAGTTTTGAGCTTTAGTAATTCTAGTCTTTGATGTTTATTATTTATTTTGTTTATAAAAAAATTAATTGATAATCTATAAATTTGAAAAGTCATTAATGTGATATAAAATACACTTTCAAAGCCTTTTTTATAATCTATAATTGTACATTAACCAGTACAGAAATTAAATGAAAACGGTATTTTTGTACGTTTTTAAATTTCAGATACGTTTGTATAAAACATATGTTCAATTAATTAATCATGATTTTAATAAGTAAATGTAGGTCATATTTATATTTTCTATTAATTACACTTATATGTATTGTAATGTTTATATAATTTGCTTAAATTTGACGGATATTTACATTGACATAAAATAAAATGTTATAATAGTTTGATCCTGTGTAGTAGTTAAGAGATGATTGAAGCGCAAACTTTTAAACAATTATAAATTTATAGATTTTCTTCAAAAAGAATGCCAATAATACAGCTTGCTATAACTATATTTATTATTTACAATTAAACTAAATGAAAACCGTTGTATGTTATTATTAATTGTCAAATATAGTATACTCTCTAAATTTATATTTTGTTAATGAATCCAACTACACTTTATTACAATTGTGGTACCTAGAACATCTGAAACAACATTTGTTTAAATTTTATAATGAAGGTTGAAATTTATTTACGCTAATTTAATCCTTTCTTACATTAATTTTTTTACCGAATAATTAGAAGACATCATACTACCTTTTAAAAAATTGTTCTGTTCATTGCATACAGGGGTTTTACATAATATACTAATTTCCATTTTAATAATGATGTAATACGCAATTTTTAGGCATTAATTGCAATAAATGTGCTTTTTGTCTGTGCATGAAGTTATGCAGTTTGCATGTTTCAGCCTTCGAGTCATTGTTTTACGTTTATTTCTGCTACCTGTTTGTGTTTCTGTAAATATAAAATATTTAAAACTTTCTTATATTATGTTTACTTCGAATGCTTCACTTGCTGTTTTCTGTATATATATACACAATTTGTTTTACTTTTATCATGAATATTATGTTTCAGTATTTAAATGGTTTTTATTTAACTTACTAAAATAATTGTTTGAAAAATACCTATTGGTAGTGCCGGATTAACTATTAAGCCCAAAAGAAAGTGATCCTTGGCTTACGAAAAAACTGAGGCCTCGAAAGTTGCCTCTGAAAAATGTATCTCTGAGCCCTGACCTACGAAGTGGTTAATCTGGTCCTGTCTATATGGGTGATTCCAATTATACAGTGTTGGCTAGGTTTAATCACTTGAATGAATTGATTCAACCCCTTAAATTGTGTATATTGTATTATATATAAATGTAATTGTGTGGACTACATTTAAAAGCGTCTTACCAAAGATTGCCAGAATTTCCGAGACATACATGATATAAAATTCAAGAAACCAAGCACGCTAAAAAATATTTAACAAAAATAGAACAGCTCAAAACTTTTGTTTTAATGATTCACTAATCTGACCAATTTTAATTTGATATATCATATGTGAAAAACATTATTCATTCTATTTTAAATGAACTATGAACATGGGATCGTACTTCAGGATTTGCATGAATTTAATATATTATTGGCCATATTGTACTAAGTTCATATACAAATTATACTAATAAATATATGCTCTAGTTGCAAATGTTATTTTTAATTTATTGTCTAACTTAATATTATACTTATATACCGTAATGTAATTAAACTATAGTCACAGCGAAACAGTCAATGCCAATGCACTGGTATGTTCGAGTAATTGTGGAATGCGATAATCTTAGACAATTTTGATTTAATTCCACTGTATTTTTAATAACGAATTTTCATATAGAAATGATGAGTAGAGTTAATTTATTTTTAGATCTTAAAATGTTGTTTAATGTTTCCAATGAAGCCAATCTTATGAAAATCCTTTAAAAATCGACTACTATTTGGATAAGTTTATTAATATATTTATTTAATTTCTGGATATTTTTAGTCATTTGAAACAGAGGTGAAGGAGAAAGAAAGCAGTATTAGTGGAACTGGAAACGCCATCAAAACTTTGGAAAGTCATCATGTGGCTGGCATAACTGATTTACGGTATATAAATGATTACGTTTATTTAATACTAAACCGCAATTGTGAACATAGCGCGGAAAATAGTGATTACTTGATTTTAATACGTCATACTTAATATTTTCTATGTTACGAATAGTTTTAATTTTTAGTGATATAATTAATTAAGTCGTTCGAGTGACATCTGACACAGATGATTATGTGTGAATATTTATATATTGTTATATGTTCAGAATTGTTTCATTTTTATATTTTGAAGGTTAGTTAATTTGTGTTTACTTGTCTAGTAAATTGGTCATTTAGAAGGTAATAGAAGTTTGAATGCATTATAGTTTGTAATTTATAACGGCAAATTTTTATAATGATACTGTTCTAAATACTGTTTTATGACTACAATAAAAACTATCAAATTTATAAAAATATATAAAACAATTTACTCAAGATTTCACTAAGTATGACTGGTTGAAATGCAACTTTTAATTATTTTTAGCATTGCAAGTCTTATTTTGTTTAGATTCTAATGCAGTATTTAAAAAAATTAGATATTAGGCTATTTCAGCAAACTACAACTGGTACCCAAGAAAAGATACTATATTATCATCAAGTCTCTGCATTTGTGTTTAATGAATTTTTATTTTAGGAATCAGTTAGCAAAAGTATTCTGTCTTATTTGGACACGCAGACAATAAGATTTCCATCATGGTGGTATGTTTAGTATATATTGTAATAATATCAATTACATAAAATTAATCAATATGTGAAGGAACTGTATATACAGATGTTTTGTACACTACAAAAATAGTCAATTACTTCCAGTAAACTTATGGACAGCGGCTTCTTGTTTATAATTTTGAGTGTTTAAACCTTATTATCAGAGAAAAATTATTTATTTATTTAATACATTTGAGCAAAATAGTGCTAAAATACTATTTAAGAAGCGACTGATAAGTAAAATAATTGCACTAAGTAAAATTTTAGTCTATTATAACCTAGTTTAACATTATTACACCTATTTCATCTTTATATAACACTATTTTTACCTATATCGGCAACCAACCCCATTTTAGAGGTCGGGTGGCCCGTTGTGACGCAGCCCTGGCCAAACTGTCCGGTGACATCCGCCAGGCGAACGATTCCATTCGACACACCAATGACACTCAGCAAAGCGAGAGCACGAAGCTGATCGATAAAATACAAGGCATTGATAGTAAGGTAGGGTATACGGGATGGATGTCGGACACAACCCCCTTCCAGGCAGTGCACTTTGTCAGGCCGGGCTACAGCATATCGTCGTAATAAAAAGGACATTTCGCCTTATCTCCCGTTGACAGTATAATTCTTTTTAAAAAATAATCTTTTAAATAGAATTTACAATGAAATATTTTAATAATTTCAACAGTCAGAGCCACCAGCCTTATTTTCCTTATGCGGCATAATCATTGTTCTCCACAGTTTCAGCTATTTAAAAGGTTATAACATCATATTAAGATTGCCACTACATAAAATGTTGCCTGAAAGTTCTTCGTTACATTTAAGCTTAAATTAAGACGGTAAACTGAGATAAGGCAAAATAATATGTTTTATTATTACCATTAATTAAAAATTGCATAATGATATACTGGGAAATGCTAAACAGCAAAAAATATATAGTGATATGTTATATGTATCGATTCTTTTGTATCAAATTAAAAAAATGTAAAGCGCTGTTAAAGATTATGTTTTTAGTTATAGTATGTGCATCCTGTTTTACTAAAATCCTTTTCTGATACAATAGCGAGAAATACATAATTAGAAATCTTCTATAGTGGGGACATTCAGTCGTACCAATAAACTAATTACCATATAATGAATCAGCTGAAATATTTAACAATTATATTAATCATCAATAATTTTAGATGACATTTGATAAAAACGACTAAATGATAATTTTGTTTACTAAAAATATTAATAACAAAGCAGTAGTTTACTCTAAATATAATTTGTGGTCGCCAAGAATTTCCATATCATAGAGAAAAACAGAAAAATACTAAATAGGATATTAATAAGCATCGAATTTAGCTATCAAAAATTTAACGAGTCCCTTCGATTTTGTGATTGAGGTATTATACTCTAAACAACGCTAAAGATGTAATTTATCAATCAATGACATTTTATATTTAGGTTGTTTTATTGGTGTTTTGCCTTGTGTGCATTTATACCCTTTAATAGATATTTCAAAACATATTGCGGGATTGATAAAGGTATTTTTATAAAAATATAGTATAACTACTTTCTCCGTCAAGTAACCACACAGAGCATTATTTACTCTGGTCTGCTATTTGCACACCATTTGTGCACTGATTCGCCGACATTAATATATATGTGTGCCACTTATGGTTGTTAAATAAGGGGACACCTGAAAGAATGTTCTAATCAACTTTGTTATTTGCATTAGAGAAGTTTGCACTGATATACACTACAACCTTGAGATATATACCATCAGACTTAATTACACATTGTACTCCGTCTCCCTCTCTGTGTAGGCCACTATACAATTAGCGACTTCTCAGCTCATTAGGCAGATCTCATCGCTAGTATTGGTTAGAGTATTCATTTGTTGTCCTGTTGATAAAGCATTCTCTGATAATATTTTGTAGTAGCTAAAATACCTTGTATAACGGAAGACTCCGATGCTACTTTAACTTTTATGTAGCTACGTTTATTATCCCAGTATCGATTTATTGGTGGAATGGTTCTGATTTCCTGTTCCACGAATATTTGCGCGATTTGGGAATAAAGTCTGATGATTTTGTTTATTTGTATTTACGACGAAACTGTGGTAACCGACCGCAGAGTGTTCAGTTCATTGACTTTTAATTAGGAGAGTATAATGCGATGGGAATTTGTTGCCGATAGGATTAGTAAATGGGATTTTATCTCGCTATTGTTTCGGTTAAATATATTAATTTATAGGGTTTCCTTTTAAATGTAATTGTTATATCTTGAGTTAAGGAATATCAGGCTGTTCGTAGACTTTTCTAAATAAAACGCTACTTGATTTTTGTGTTTCTGTAGTAGCTTTACGTTGAAAACTAATAAAAGTCTGAAATATTGTCCCAATATACATATAGGCTAATATATTACATAAAAATATGCCAAATATAGCGTCTATGGTGATATTTTCTAAGCGTTAGTAATAATGGGTGATATATTTAATGTTTTATGCAATTATATTAAATGTTATATATATGTAAAGAAATTTGACTGAAGTTTCTACCTAAACATTATACCTGTTTATTCCATTTTGTCTGTTGAGCAGCTGTCAGAGGCCTACAGTCGGCTCGAGCGGCTCACAGCTGAGCACAGTCTCAGTGTGAAGATGTCAGAGGAGGCACTCAACAAGGGCTTCTACGATCTAGAGAATCGGACCAAGCAGACGGTGGACGAACTACGCGGCCAGATCAGCAGTGCCAGCTGTATCACCTCTTCGGAGATCGAGAAGCTGGAGTCGAGGATGACCGCCAATCTTGAGAAGAACATGAACTATCGGGATGTGCGAACGGTAAGGCCTGGGGTCAAGTTGTGTCGGTTCTGCCCTCCCTAAATATTGATCCATGTGTATGATATCGGTTCTGCCCCTCCCTATGTATTGATCCATGTGCACAAGAAACAGATGCTCTACCTATCTTAAATTTAGTTGAGTATATACATACTGTGGCAATATTTTCTAGAAGCAGAGTTATTTGTTCTTTTGTGGGTAGACTATGTAAATGGATGCCTCACACAAATTTATCTAAACGAATTAACTGAGATATTTATTCATTGATAATCAGCATGTTAACAAAATTCTTTATTGGTAGTGATAAAAATATAAAATTTGTTTTAAATAATTGGATTATGTGTTATTCTTATTTTGCACTTGACTTCAGGAAAAACTTGATGCCGACCATCACGAGTTCTCCAAAACAATACAGGATCGTCTGGGTGGTTATGAGAAGGATCACACGCAGTTTAAAATCCATGTCGCTAAGATACACAAGGTATAATGAATCTGATTCTGTTGGTATTCCGAAATGTTTAATAAAATTTCATACCGGACTATGTCAATTATAAAATTATATATTTTTTACTAAATTAGAATACTATTTTTGAGTATTCATTATTTAGTTAAACAATAATTAGTAAAACTAAAATAACAGGAGTATATAATAATGGAGATGTCTATTTTCCACTGAATCTTATGCTGTTAGTGAAAACCTGACGCATACTGTTGCCGCGCTTTACCTCTTACGTGTATAAATGGATTTAAATACACCACTGAGGGTCTCCTAATCATATATAGGTTAAACCATCACTTCTTGTTTACTTTTTGATTGAAGCATTCTTTACACGAAGATTATCCATTATTTTCACCTCTGCTCTTTCGGTTCAGAGCGTCTGACGTTTTCATAGGCATTACCTTTTACTTTAAAACTTTTCATACATGTTTGTAATTCATTGTGAACAAGCAATGCGGCATTTGATAATTCTATTTCTTCTTTTTACAGTTGTTGTTCTTTCATTTATATTTACTGTTTGATAGTGTCTCTGGACATCACTTTCAAACGTATCATTATATATATTTATATATTTTTCAGCATCTGTTAATTATTTCTTATGATACTTGTTTAGTTATAAAATGAATTCCTCATGCCTTTTAATATAAATGTTATATCGAGTATGAGGTTCATTCAGTTTTGGAAAACCTGGAAAAGTCAGTGAATTAAAAAAGATCAAGAAAATATACAAAAGTCGAGGAGTTTAAAAAATGTATTAAGTGTTTTTAAAAATATTACTAAAAAGTTTTATTAGAAATTAAGGAATTTTAGAAATAAAAGCCTTTTTTGTGTATTATGATTAATTATTTAGTATATCTTTGTATTAATTACATAAGTATAACATTTTTACTTTAATTTATAATTGAGAAATATTGGACATTACACTTATCTGTTTAAACTTGTGCACAGTGTCTTGTGTAGCTATAACTATATCCTTATTCTGTAGTAATCTGTCTATCTACATAAATGGTGTTTCTCCCTCTTGGACCTTTATTTGTTTATGAGTTGTTGGTAGTTTCTTCTTTAGCTGTTTGAAAAAATATATATAATAAGTATAATTAACAGCACTCTGTCCATGTTGAGGATAGTATCTAGTTTTTTTTTAAAATTCTGTATGAACCAAATAATTGATTACCGTTGCTATCTATGCCCCCCCCTCGGGCAGGACTTCGAGGGGCGGCTCAACCAATATTCGGAGAGCATCCACCGGCAGCAGGCGGAGGACCTGCAGCGCCTCAAGATGGAGATGCGCGAGGGGTTCGGCACCGTACATGACACCATTAATAACATGAAGTCTGTCATGGAGGGCAAGCAGAAGCTGCTGGAGGAGAACCTACGCCGTGAGATGGCCCAGATCCGCAAGATGGTCGTCCTCATTTGAGCTGTGTGTATGTGTGTGTGCTTGCCTGTCTATTGCCAGACCGGGGTTGTTTTGAGTAGTGTCCAAGGATGGCTAAGATAGAGGGAGTGACACATTTTCAATTTACGTGAATGTATTGATGAACTGGTGGACTTTTTATATATGTTTTATGCTTATTCCTGGTAGGTGGATATTTAAAGTTATTATTTGTGTCCATATAATTGTATAGAAATCAATTATTTGAAACTATAATGAATAACGTTGAAAAATAACAGTGTTAACATAGCATTCGATAAATAATCCCTAAACATTCTATAAATATTAAAATTAACAATCAGCCCTATACTAATTTTCGTGTAGTTTAAAAATGCGCCATTTTGGGAGTTTCGAACATGTAAGTAGTGGAATTGCTTATAAAATTAAGATATTGACCAAAATTGGAAGTAGCGTAGAATTATTTTCTTTCAGTTTTTTTAATATAATAGTTTCGCTGGAATATGATAGTCTCATTCCAATTTTTGAATCCAATACATTTTCGACGTTATTCGAAGTTACATATTCTCTACAATTGTTTTCGCTATTGTAAAATTTATGAAAACCATATCAAAATTCTATTCCAATTTATCTTCTACTCTAACTGATAAGTTTTCCATACTGTTCTCTAAACAATATTAATTTTTTGTTCTTAATTGCCTTGTTCGACGTTTTCCCACCACCACATGTAACCTCCGAATACGCTGCTGAATACCGGCAACATCTAAATACAAAAACTAAATCGATAAAAGTTTGAAGTTTTAAAGTTGTGACCGGTAACGCCTTGGTATACTGTACTACTCCTTGGCGCAAAACACATTACGTATTGCGTTCAACTTCCGTGAACCTATTAAATTCTATGGTATTTGGAAGCTCTTCAAACAATACTCTAGATATTTGTTCACATCTTGATATTCGCACTTGTTTTTAATTAATATTTATTTTGAAATTTCTAGTTAGAAAAGAGCGACTAGTTGTTAGTACGATGACGAAAAAATCAATAATTCCATTAAAATAGTTGTCAATTATAATACTTATTGATTTGTTATGCTCAGCAAAATGATTTGATTGATTCCAGTAAAATGGTTTTAAGTGTGGCGTCATGAATATAATATAGTTTTTGTACAGTCACGATTGCATCTTGGGCGAGTATCACATTATCTTGGCGTTTAATATTTGGTTTATATTTTGTTTGATATTCGTTTCTATATCTTTAAATCTGAACATAACATACTGTGCAGAAGAGTGATGGAAAGAATTACTCAATCTTGTTTGAGTTAAGACTTTTTAATTTGAAGATTTTAAATACTCACTTATTATTCGGTATATATTATTATTAATCCTGTATTTTGACAACAGTTATATAATCTGTCAAATGTAAAGATATAAATATTTAAAGTATTTAAACAAGATTGCAGAAAGTATATTTGTACTTGTATTTGAATTACACATTCCATATATTCTGTTTGTCTACATTACAAGGCTTTAGACTAGGGCTCCGATGTTCTATACATGTCTTCCACAAACATATGTAGTTTGTAAATTTACTTTAATTTAAAGTTCTCTATTTAGGATATACATTTACAACTTGTATTATTTTTGTATCTTCCGTCCATTGCTTGTAAAATATATATTTTTCCTGTAACAAAGCTTAATTATTACAGCTATGTTGAAACATTTAGTTTTATAAGTTTGTAGAGTTCGTTGTTTTATAACTTTTATTTATATACAGTGCTTCGTTACTTTAGTGTAGGCCCTACAGTGAATATTTTAACAACATAGATTTCCTTGCATTTCGAGACATACAGGTACTGTATTGGTACAGGTACATATTGATACTGTAGAACACAGAAAATGAGTATATACAAAAAGTTAAATGATTTTTATAATATAGTAATAATAATAGCAATACATAATTAAATAATGAATCAGGAAAAGACTATATTGAAGAAGGCTGGGAATAGAAATCTTCGCAAACTTGAAGAACCTGCCTCAAATACGTGCTTTCATCAGAGGAAACAAGCTCACAAATATATATATGTATGTACATTAAATTATATTATTACATAATAGACCCTACATACATTGTTTTATTTGTCAAAGACTAAATAAAATATGCAAACAGGTTAATTTATTTGTCAAATTAAACCACTTTGGAATCACTATTATATATATATATATTATAAAAGAATGGTAATGTTACATTATTCGGTATAATTCATATCCATATTATGATACTCAGTAATCATATTATTGACGTTCTTTTGTCAAGATTTATGTTTAGCCGTATTCTTCACCATATACTAACTAACATTCATTTATGTTTCCTACTATGGTATCAATAAACATTTTTGGGAAACTATCATGTGACTTTTTAAACTTTAATAAAGATGTCTGTCTATATGAGTGGAATTAGAGGGCTGTGTTGATTCATTTTAGTTTTGGGTAGAATAACCGCTATACAATAAAACGTTTTAAAAAACAATGTATTTTGTTGTGAATCGTATATTACGTTATCAATAATTTTGAACGAAATCACATTACACTAAATTGCACGTATTTAAAAATATTTAAATAATAATCTAGTTTTATTTTTAAATTATTAATAAATTTATTGTTTTCAATGCCATACTAAAATTTAACTCGATCTTGTTAAAAGGGACCTTGTCGCATCATACAAAGAGATCAACATCTTTTTGACTGAAATAATAGTATTAACACATCTGCAATGATCTCTAAAATTCCTTTTATTTTATATCCAATTATATGCAGACTCTATAGGCACCGTATCTGTTTTACAAATAATTTAATAGATTATATATTATTATTATTACCCTGAAACCTGTCTGCAGATGGATTTACCTGTCGATTAATGTGTCTATCAAAATTCATCTATGCAATCTATAAAAATCTAAAGAATTCACTAGATTCTTTAGTTCTTGCCATTATTTAAAGTTTTTCAATTTGTGAATTCTCTGGAGTTATTTAATTAATAACACAAATTGATGGTACCTTGATCACCACTAGGCCCACGCACTGTTCGATTAATTATCAGAAACAATCTATGATCTCGTATTGCGGATTTTGTACTAAACTATGAAAACAGATATTTAATAACTAACAGACCTATAGAAGACAATTAGAAGTATTGTATTAGCCCAACGCTATAGATTCCACATGAAAAACTCTTATTTTCCTTTAGGCTATAATTAAATGTAGGTTTATCATATATCGCTGACTATATTTGGTGCAAATTATAAACCGAAAAAGTTATAATTTAAAATTTATATTCTTTATTAGTACAAATTAATA
Source organism: Coelogynopora nodosa (assembly GCA_034780555.1). Lineage (NCBI taxonomy): Eukaryota > Metazoa > Platyhelminthes > Proseriata > Coelogynoporidae > Coelogynopora > Coelogynopora nodosa. The sequence continues at coordinate 21,627 of JAUZND010035804.1, forward strand.
CTAATAAATTAAACATAAATAAAAAAAGAGTACCAACAATGTACTTGTCGTAAACAAAGCTTAGTTTAGATAGTTCTCGGAAGTTCAGCATAGCTAGGTCAAGTTGGCTACCCATGATAAAATAATAAAAAATGAAATTACTGAAGTGTGTAAAGAGATTTATATGTTTACACATAATTTAATATTATTTAAAAAATTATTTATTATGTTTAATTTAAATATTTTCATTGCAACATGACGCTATTAGATAAACTACTGTATCTATTGTATATAATTAACTACACGAGTATATTGTTATTAATAAAATTGATTGGAACCATCAGGCAAAATCAGCTCACCAGATAGAAAGAAAATAAATAAATCAGAAATAATAAAAT